>JAUCBJ010003204.1:0-22596 GCA_032718475.1 Nemertoderma westbladi
GAGGCCTTTCCAATAAACTGAGTCCGAGATATTCCAATCCTGGAATTGTTACAGAAAGGCCCTTTGATCAAGTTGGCATTTTAGCTGATGGTAGATCTATAAATATCAGGGATTGTAAAATTATTGATATTTCTGGTGAAGGGGGTATCCTATCGTTATCCTACAAAAGATTTATTTTTCAATTTAAACAAATTAAATTTAAAGTTGTTATATAAATATGTTGCCATTACTTTTATCTATATTTACCGAATGGGGTATATACTCTTACCAAGTTATCTAAAATGTAAATATTCACAAACGCTTCTGTCCATGGTTGAATGACTCGGAATTAAAATAATTATCACCTCCCTTTCTATAAATCTGTATAAATCTGTAAATAGTCTCCCATGCAAGTATGTATGAAATTTATGCACGGCCCATTTTAAAGCCAATAACTCCATATCTGTTGTGGAACATCTTTTTTCTGTAGCCGTCAGTTTATGAGAGGCATATGCTATTGGTCTTTTATCCATTGTATGTACAGTAGGTTGACATAACACTGCTCTAATCCCTACTGAACTTGCATCGATTTCTAATACAAATGGTGCCGTACTGTAAAGTCCACCAAGCGCAACACCACATTTTCACCATGTGAGCATGCTTTCAAATGTGAAAATCCTCGTCTGCATTCCTCATTAAATTTGAATTCATTAGCTGGTAGAGTTTGAGCTGTATAGAGCGGCGCTGCAATAGTTGCATAATTAGGTATAAATTTGGAATCGTAACCGCACATACAGTACCTGTGAATGTCTGCAATTGTTTCGGTGTTTTAGGTTTTAGGTTCATTATATTGCAGTTGGCCTATACCCTGAATCTTCACGGGATCAGATTTCATTAAGCCATTTTCAAATATAAATCAAAATATTTTTATAGAAGGATCACCAAATGAACATTTATTTGGGTTTAATTTCCATCCATCTTCTAATAATCTTGAGAAAATATTTTCTAACATATCGATGTGTTCCGAAACAATTGTAGATGGAATTACAATATCATCTACTGTAAATAAGGATCAGGTAATTG
Source organism: Nemertoderma westbladi (assembly GCA_032718475.1). Classification (NCBI taxonomy): domain Eukaryota; kingdom Metazoa; phylum Xenacoelomorpha; order Nemertodermatida; family Nemertodermatidae; genus Nemertoderma; species Nemertoderma westbladi. The sequence goes on from JAUCBJ010003204.1 coordinate 1,063, forward strand.
CTTTGAGTTTTCTGGTAAGTAATCGTCAGTTTTTCTAACAATTTGACGAATTTTTCTCTGAAATAATGGTGGGCATCGGTGAATGCCATAGGTTACATACATTGTACTTGACTTGTATACAGTACAGCAGACTAAATTGTATAAATTTAATTTACATTGTAGGCAGCCTGTGCACTATACAGTATGGTTCTATTGTTACTAAAAATATTATACTTACTGTAGTTTTAGATTATATAGTTTTAGAATGACATAGTTTAAACTAGAAATAACAGTATCAACAAATCACTATACAGTGAAGACTGGAAGGTTGAAGACTAACTGCGGTATACAGTAACTGGTGCAGTATCGATGGAGACACATTTTTCAAACGCTTAAAGTATTGTAACTGAATGAAAGCAAAAATAAAAATTCTGACTCACCCACGCGCAGGGGGAGTTACTGTACGTGAAATTATCTCTATTTCAAATTTCATTGCAATCTCATTAAATTGGGGGGGGGGGGGGGGGGGGGGGGGGGGTTGGCCTACGTGAATAAAACACTATATTCTAGGATATGGTGTACAGTGTAGTAGTAGATATGACTACAGGCCCATCGGTACATGATACTGTTTAAAAATTAATATTAATAGCAGAATATAGAAAGAATAATAACCAATGCACGCACTCTGAAGTCATATAGTACACAGGGGAGACATGATAGCTCTGGCAATAGAATATATCATCGACATATTCTGTAACCAAGAAAATGTTGGAAATACTCAATTTTGAATTTAAAATTGTACAGAAAATTTACGTTATTGTTGGTTTTGTTTTAGAAATATTTCTAAAATAGTTATTTAAAAATTTAGAAATTGTAATTTATATTTATAAATTACACTAAAGACACCGAGGTACAAGTTTTGACACCATCAGAGACATTACAGACACAATCAGTTCAGTAGTTAATCTTCTTCTTGTTTCTCTAGTTGCAATACTTCATCGAGGACTTGGTCCAACTGTCGGACTGTTAAGTAACTCCGATAGTATCGGACGTGAGCCATCAATCCTGGAAATGTATCCCTGGATATGTGTATGGGCATCGGTCTTTCCCGTCTCCCAATTAGAAGATTCAGCGAGTCTTTATCCGATCTCGTTGTATCTACGATTAGATTCCCCTGCTCGAATATCTTGTGTTCCGTGCTATCTATACTGCGGCTGTACAGATACCTCTTATTGGCAGTTGCACTCCATGCCACAGCTACCATATACCATTGGTCTATAGAGATTGAGTCGACCAAGATGAATATATCTGCTTGGCAACAGTAGTAAAGTGTTGTTGTACCGCGCCAAACCCAGAAATGTGATCCACTACTCGAACTATTGCCAAATTCTAATATTGGTCCACCTGAACTGGTCGTCTGCTTTATAAAAGCAATCATAGTAAACGTTTCTGTTTGCAACTCATTGCCATGAGAGATGGAAACATACCCACTACCGAAATCGGCTGACTGCCCTTCAACGTCTCCTGGCCCTTTGTTATATACCAGGTTGCCATGGATACTACCATTGAGTTGTCCTAATTTGTCATTACCTTTGTATATGAAACTCAATGGCCAATAAGCAACCAGCTTTGTTTGTGGAGAATTTGACTCCGCTGAAAAAAACAATATTTGAGTAATTTAAATGAGGATATGTCTGTCATAATGGGAAGTAATACTGTATTTGGGGATGTGACGGGATCGGAGATCCCGACCGGGTTAGAAATGTACGCGTCACCGTTCTGCTGGGCAGTCGTGCTACTTACTTTGGCCGAAGGCCATTGGGAAAAACAATAAGAGTTTGTGTTGTTTCTCAATATTGATTAACATAGACGATAATAGCACGTCAGTAATGATACAGATACAATAGCAGAAAATACAGATTAATTGCTGTTAATGGCGGTGACGGTCATTAACTATGACTGGTCTGCACTGACTGAATAACTCAACTGACCGGTAAATCAGTAATGTAGGATAATATATGGTAAACACACATTGATATTGATTTCACCTCTTACTGTACTTTGGCCCCCTGTACCCAATGGATGCTTTCCTATCTCTAACCATGTACTTACTTCCCTCCCCACCATTGGCTAATATACTAATTGTCACTTTGGCACTCCCTGTGAGTGTTTCCCCCCGCTGCTAGCCTCTACTAGCTGTGTTCCCTCCGAGGTGGTTTGAACTCTCACCTTTCTCTGTGGCTTTAGGGTGTGTGTCGCCCCCCCCCCCCAAAGTTGGTTATGATACGAGATTAATATTAGTAATCTCGTATCCCCAACATATTGCTAAAATGCCACTGGTCCCATTTTCTGGTGGATAATGAAGTGGAATTGAATCCGCTTACACTTCCCCCCATGCTATCTTCCCGATGAGAAGATAGCATCAACCTTAAGTGCGCTTCAATTCCGCTGGAACCCAATCTAATATTGGGTGTGGGGTGGAGTTCTTTTCTCGGGGTCGGCTTTCCAGGCCACCCCCTTTGGGTATGTTATTGCTACCCCTCCTTGGTGCAATCGCAAGCTATGTCGCACCAAGGTATCTGATGTCTCTATTTGAGACAATTGTGGACTCTCTTCACACAATTTTCTAGATCCTCTCTCTAATCCCACTCTCGGACCCCTCTGTCCCTTATTCTCTCTCTCTGACCTCACTGTCCCTTACTCTCCCCTTACTGCTCGCTCCCCACATTCGAATTGCACTGCTCTCACTTCCACGCATGTCAACACCTCCTCTCCATACTTCTCTCGTATTCAACCCACCTTTGTTCTCACTCTTCATGCACTTATTGGGCCCCACACATGTGTGCATCATGTTAGCGGGGTCCGTCTAAGTCTCGTCCTGCTGTTCTAGTCAATTAGTCCCCTAACTTTATTTTATTTTTTATTTTTTTTTGTGTTAACCCCTTGTTCGCGGTATTTCACTTTATCATAACGCGAGTTACATATTTTTTGGATTTATTTTTTATGAATGTGCCAATATCAGTACTGGGTGCGGGAACATAAAATTTGGGTACATTCGATAGACTGGGGGTGATTTATGGGCGAATATTGGGGCGACTTACGGGGCACGGGACTCATATCAGTTATTTAATCTGATATGGTGGGAGGCAAAATCAAGCAATACTCTCAGCTGTCAGGATTGCCAGAGGTATTTAGGCCTAGACAACCTCCTTCTACTTCGGTAGTTGGTAACCCGCTAGGCCTGGGGACAAGGACTGCCCTTAGCAGTTCCTGGCCACCAGCGGCGATTACGAGCCTGAAAAGGATTCGGAAAGCTTAGCTGATTGTGCCAGGGATTTGCGATGTGACTTGACAGATCCTTAGCAGTTCCCGGTGCATTGGCTATGACTGAGCCTGAAAGGGACTCGGGCGGAGTCTTCGCATTGGGGACTTGCGAAGGATCGACTGACTGGACGGAAAGGAAGGGTTCGACGAGGACTGACTTCCTGGCGTGGGTTCCACGACTGGCATTAGTACGAGCCTGAAAGGGACTCGGAAAGCTCCAACAGTTGGGACACACAACGGGCCGACAGAACCCTAGCTAAGCCGTACCGCTTTCCTGATGACCGATCTCTTCGGGGTTCGGGAAGGGTGGGACGGGCATGCGACAGGGTCGACAGACAGAGGACCGGACTCTACTGGCCTACCGACTATTCGGAACAGGTTCTCGGCTACCGACGCGATTACGAGCCTGAAAAGGATTCGGAAAGCTTAGGTGGTTGGGTTCCTGCGATGAACCGACGGACCCCCTAGCTAAGCCGTACCGCTTTCCTGATGACCGATCCCGTCAGGGTTCGGGAAGGGTGGGACGGACATGCGATGGATCGACCGACACTGACACTACGGTACCGGGACTAGGACTGAGGGAAAATGGGGAACAATAGTTATGTCAAAATCTGAAAGCGAACAGTGGTTAATTAAATAATTTACTGTAGGAATTTATATTTGTGTATTATTGTGAATATTTGGTATATTGGTGTGGGGAAGCCCAAATTATTCTCATTCAGGGTTCAATCAGAGTTCAAGTTACATTAAAGATTATATCCAACCTATGAAACTTTTTATCTACCCGCAATCCTGCATCTCAGATAAAATCCTTCTCCACTCCCAATATCTGGTGACTGGCCAGGATAAAGTGGTCTGAAAATTCCGCCTCCAGCATCGGCGTTTTCCCCCCTGGTGTCGGGAATAACAACAACACCCCTGTCTGTGCTATTATCTTATCTACCTTCCTACTTCATTCTTACTATGTACCCTACTACTACTATGCTATGCCTACATACCCTTTACTTTCTTACTACGTGGTACTCTCGGTGCCCACAACTTTTAACTTCTATGGTACTATGTACCCTAAGACTGCTACTACTTCTATGGTATACCTACATATCATACCCTTCACTCTCTTACTACGTGGCGCTTTCGGTGCCCACAACCCCTCTGCTACTACATCTATGGTATACCTACATACCATACCCTCTACTCTCTTACTACGTAGCGCTTTCGATACCCACAACCTCTAACTCTCTCGGTTCTATGTACCCTACTACTACTCTCGTGGTATGTCTATATACCACACTCCCTAATCTCTAACTTAACTCTCCTCTTACTCTCACTAACTTCTAACTCTCCTCTTACTCTTACTAACTTCTACTAACTTTCTAACTTCTTACTAACTCTTACTAACTTCTAACTCTCCTCTTACCCTTACTAACTTCTACTAACTTTCTAACTTCTTACTCTTACAGTACTATGTACCCCGCTACTCTCGTGGTATGTCAATATACCACACTCCCTAACTTCTAACTGCCTATGGCACTATGTACCCTGCTACTCTCGTGGTATGTCAATATACCACACTCCCTAACTACTTACCTAGTGCTACGTATTATCTACTACTATTATTTTCTACTATCTCACTACTTATTTTATTATTTTCGTATTATTTATTTTTATATTTTTGTGTGGGAAGGGCGTCTCGCCCTCATTCCCACCCCCCTCAGTCCAACATATTGCGTCGAGGCGTTTATGGGTGGCTTAACCTTAGTGAGCGCTTTGTGCCGTTGTATAGTTCTTATGAGTGTTATCTAAGCCTCGGTATACCTGCTGCATAGCAGGAACACTCACTTTAATATATATATCTTAACGAGATTTAGAATTAGTTACTGTAAGTATGATGCCTCAGCATTTACGAACTGCTTCAAGGGGGCGCGATAATACGTGTAAACCGTTCCGTTATATTGTGTTGTTGGCTAGTAAATGTACGTGTGATTTACATATATAGCAGGTTGGACACTACGGTGGTCTAGTGCGTGGTAAGCGCACAATTCATTCGAATCACTTGCATCGCTGGTAAATAGGTGACTAGTTGGGAATAATATAACAATACTGTGGACTCACACATTCGCATTAAATGAACCGAATCTTATTACTGACAGGGCACACTTACATTTATTGTGTGGAAATCAAGTTGGTTGATCTTTAGTCCAATATATTCATCAACAAGTAGTGCAAATATCAGTTGTTAATTGCAAGTAATTAGATTAATATTAGAAGTGACTAGTTGCAATAAAGTGATTAGGTAAATATTAAGAACCACTGTAACTAAAGTGGCACAATGGCGCTTATAAAATCAATACAAATTAACCTAAGGTGCTATTTAGGTTAAGCCAAGTGGCCTGTGAGGGTTGACAACGAATATATACGATGCCCAGTGAGACAGAACAGCCAATAAGACGCAGGAATACCAACTCCGGCAGCTACCAATGAGAGTTCAGTAATACTATAACCGTTGTTAGGCAACAATATAAACAACCTTATAGGCCATTCAATACATTCGAAGCACAAATGTTTTACGCATGGAAATCGAATAATAATACAATAAAAATATAAGGTTTCTGTATACAGTTAGCATTGGCAGCAAAACCGTTCCCTGAAATCATGTACAAGTTCTCAACACAATCCAATACAATGTGTTAAGGGGGGGGGGGGGGGGGGGGTACCCCCCCCCCCCCCTCCCCCTCAGGTTAAATTTATATGGCCTATAGAACAAGCATAATATTTCGGTTTGTGATAAAAAAAAACGTATCATACTCGTTACAATATAAGTCAATATCAGTCCTACATGTAAAAATATTAATTTCTAGACGCCCCCTAGCGGCAAACGATATAATAACGTTTTTTATTTGAATTGCTAGTAGTCTACCAATCTTGAATGAAAAATTTAGGATTCGCATTTAAAGTGTTCTCAAATATATAACATTAAATAATTCTAGTACCAAATTTTGAAAAAAATTTTAAAAAATTTTATATTTATTTTTTTATAAATTTTGCCCTCATTTTTGCAACAAAACAGGACCTTTTTACGAAAAGTCTGATGTCAGTTTTAATGTTTGGTGGAATCTAGTCTGTCTGTCTGTCTGTCGGTCGTCTGTATTTCATACAATTTGACGGACAGACCGACATACGGAAAAACAACGATAACTCTAGAACTAAAAGACGTCTCACTAAGCGGTTTTCAGATTCGAACTTCTCACTTCCCCCCCCCCCCCCCTTAAATGATGTAATATTGAGTTTTTTCTAAAATTTACACCGAAATAAGTATATAAACTTTCAACAATAATATCAATACTCGTTACATACAATTAAATATAATAAACAATCCAACTAAATTAAACGGGTTAGTTATGGTAGGTCAACTTTCTCATATAAACAATGAAGTCTGTTAGGTCACTTCCGGTGAAACTAGGTAAATATTAAACCACCTTTCAATAATACTAGGGTTTGACACATTTACTAATGTTCTCTAGGTACGTAAGTAAGAAATATGAGTCATATTATCTCTTTAGGTACTAATATACTGAATTTCAGCTTTACTACATATATATATAAAAAAATAAATATTGCTTATTATCTACAATGTGATAGTTTGCGAACAGGTACGGGGATTTTACAAAGTTCGGCAGGCTAACTAAAATAATCTTATATTATTGCTTTCGCTTGGGGTGTTTAGGAGTACTACGCATAAAGAGTCGTTTCCTCCTTTTTGCAGGTGTCGGGGGAGCGGGCAACACGAGGTTGTCGCTCAAAATCGTCTCGTCAGGACCTGGGTGTATGTCTACCGTATCAGGCGCCGGAGAACTCGGATGGTCGGTATATGTTCCAGTGGAAGTGCCGGGCAAGGACGGGAACTCAGCTGGTCTCGTGGCTTGTGAGTCGACAACCGGTCGACGGAATCCCAGTTCCGGGGTAGCGGCTAAGCGCTTCCGCACGGCGGTGTGTACTGGCCCGGAGGGGGCAGTTTGGGTCGCGATACCAAACGGAGCCTGTTGGCTGAGGAAAATTCTCGGAGGCACAACGTGTGAGACCGGTCCCTCACGATGAACGTGTTCTTGTAAGGCTGGGAGCTGTGGAAGCAACTCGGGATGTCTTTCCAGGAAGTGGGGACCATAGAAAGGGCTTTAATTAATTTGATTATGTCGTAAGACGTTACATGTTCAGGATGTATGCACCGTTAGAATTAAACATAACTGGAAACTCTACTAACTGGACGGAGTTAATTAGGAGATCAAACGAGTTGGGTGCCTCCTCATACGACAATAATTATCTGGAGGTTTCAAAAATAAACGTCGGTAATGTTCGCATTCCTTACTCTAAAGTGATAGATGAGAGAAAGTTCAAAGTTACCTTGGAAGCAACCTATTTCCCAACTGTTACAGATCCGCAGGCAGCATTAGGGTTCTTATCAGATACATTAAACACTGCAATGAATTCGGCGCTATCTAAATCAGAAAAGAAGAAAGCACGTAGTCCTACTACTACTGTAGCTACAGTCGGTGGGAGTCGCTCTTAAATAACCACGACCTAAAAGCCGTTTGGAAAGCGATCGGGTGGAGTGGGGAAATCAAAGACTCGAGTATATCAGCGTTTATGGGTGGCTTAACCTTAGTGAGCGCTTTGTGCCATTGTATAGTTCTTATGAGTGTTATCTAAGCCTCGGTATACCTGCCGCATAGCAGGAACACTCATGCAAGTTTGGGGGTATATATATATTATCTAATATATATATCTTAACGAGATCTAGAATTAGTTACTGTAAGTATGATGCCTCAGCATTTACAAACTGCTTCAAGGGGGCGTGATAATACTTGTAAACTGTTCCGTTATATTGTGTTGTTGACTAGTAAATGTACGTGTGACTTACATTAGCCTTAGCAGGTTGGACACTATGGTGGTATAGTGCGTGGTAAGCGCATAATTCACTCAAATCACTTGCATCGCTGGTAAATAATAGTCACTAGTTGGGAATAATATAACAATACTGTGGACTCACACATTCGCATTAAATGAACCGAATCTTATTACTGACAGGGCACACTTACATTTATTGTGTGGAAATCAAGTGATCTTTAGTCCAATATATTCATCAACAAGTAGTGCAAATATAAGTTGTTAATTGCAAGTACTTAGATTAATATTACAAGTGACTAGTTGCAATAAAGTGATTAAGTAAATATTGTGAACCACTGTAACTAAAGTGGCACAATGGCGCTTATAAAATCAATACAAATTAACCTAAGGTGTTATTTAGGTTAAGCCAAGTGGCCTGTGAGGGTTGACAAATATATACGATGACCAGTGAGACAGAACAGCCAATAAGACGCAGGAATACCAACTCCGGCAGCTACCAAGGAGAGTTCAGTAATACTATAACCGTTGTTAGGCAACAATATAAACATCCTTATAGGCCATTCAATACATTCGAAGCACAAATGTTTTACGCATGGAAATCGAATAATAATACGATAAAAATATAAGGGTTCTGTATACAGTTAGCATTGGCAGCAAAATATTGGACGACTAAACTCTAAGGGATTCCTCGATCTTCCATCGATTCTTCCAGCAGGCACTCTCCCACTGCCCCCCTGTAGGTCCTCTTGTCCTTCGCCCCACTCTCCTTGTCAATTTCAACTCTCTAGGAATTGATTCTCCCTCCTCCACCACCCTAAAATTGGGTCTTTCAGTCGCCTTCTTGATTTCCTCATGGTCCCCTGGCAGCAAAATGCCACCCTTCATCTTGTTGTCACCTGGCGGTAGAATGAAAAAAAATCGAAAGAATAGATAAAACAGAATGGATAATAGTAACGCTATCCCTTTCCACCATGTCTTCTTATTTGACCTCCCCCTTTTCGGTATGCCTCTCAACTGGACCGGCGTCTCCTCCGGACACTTCTCCGGACATCTCGCCGTCCACTCTTCTCCATCCTCATACCGATACTTGCCAGGATCATCCTTGTTCCATCCCATCGTCTCTAAGTCTTCCGCGTCAAATCCATTCTCCTCTGCCCACTCTCTTGCTGTTGCTTCCCCTCCTAATTCATCTACCGACAGTATTTCTCTGGAACTATCCTCTATCCTTTCACCATGCTCTACTATGCGTGGTTCCAGATCCATACCCAACTCCTGGAATCCTTCCCCGGGCCGCTTCTCACATGGGACCTCCCCATCGCCCATCTCTGGTTTTTCCTCTACATCCTCAACAGTGCCTGATAGCATGCACCCTGATGTCTCCGACACCCTGAATGGAATCTTGGTTTTAATTGGGCCGCTAAGAGTCCATCCGAACGGCGTGAGAATCGCCGTCGGATCCCGCTGTTTATTCTCTCCGAATATGGTCTGTACTCTCTCGTGGGCCGTCGGACAATCCATTCCGACTATGATGGATACCTTTGAGACATCCACTTCCGGTATTGAGAAATCGATATCGTCCAGGAACCGGTATTGCTCGACCTCGATCCTGGTGGGTCGCCTGGCATTTATATTAATCGATTCTATTATCTGAATGGGGTTGATGGTCGCCCCATAATCACATCCTGGTGCTATTGCTGATATCTCGCACCATCCCATTCTCATCTCCAGGACCTCATCCTTGCTCGAGATAGTAGTTACTGCCATCCTACTCGGCCATACCCATCTCCTCGGCCACCCAATTCTCCACCAGCGTGAAGGCTGCTCCGCTGTCGACCAGCATCAATGTCGTGACTGATCGGCCGCCATTTCCTGTTATCCTCACTGGTACTACCCCGAGTAGAACTTTCCTCTTTCTCCTTGCTCCCGTCGTGCTCGTAGCCATAGTTTGGCCTCCAGTCTCGTCATATTCTATCGGTGTTTCTCTACACTCTCCGAATCTGTGTCCTTCTACCACGCATCGATGACATAGTCCGTTTGCATCCGCGTAGGCTACCTGATCTTGTTTAGGCAAAGCTTGCCAATGCTTACAACTCATGGTCTTATGGGTTCCATCCGTATGCAATTGACATTCGTATCCTGGATTGTAGCATTCCTTGTATAGCCCTTCACGTATCATGCGTAGGTTCATATCTACCAGTTTAGTGTTTTGGTTATTTGGACTCGGCCTACTGGGTGTGTTGAGATTATATTTGTTCGTGTTGTTATTTTGTTTCTGTCCCTGCCACGGTGTGGCCCTACTCCGAGCTATCTGTGGACTTGTAGTCCCCTGTGTGGCTGCATGTGGTAGCGACTGTCTCACTCTCGGGAATGCATCTGCCGGATTATGTTCGGGTTTTGGCCTGTTGTATTCGGCTTTCGGCGCCTTCCCCAAACTATCCTCACTGTAGACTGGGTCTGTAATCAACTCCGCTTCATAATTAAGGAAGTTCAACATCTCCTCTAGCCCTGGCTCCGCACCTTTCTTCTCCCGAGTGGAGAAGGCGATCTTCCTCCACTTATTTCTTAGCCAGGTCGGCAGTGCCTGCGCTATTGTGGTAATGTTATTCGATGCGTTGAGTTCGTAAGGCACATCCAAGGTCTTCAGCACAATCAGCGCCTTTTCGACCTTATTCGCAAAAGTCTTGATGCTGACAGGGTTATCCTGTAGCCCACCTGATGTTATTCCCCTCAAGGTTTGCCGGATGATCTTGGCAGGGTATCCGTATTCCCTGTCTAGGGCCCGCCATGCAGTCGTGAATCCACCCTCGATACCTTGATACTGCCTTACGATATCGGACGCTGGGCCCCCTGTGTAAACTTATAAATATTTTAGGCACTCCACCTGCATCAGATTCTTTATTAATATTTCATTACTGTACATGCGTCGGAATTGCAGATATTCATCCGGTCTGCTCCCATCGAATTTGAACGGCTCCACTGGTGGCAGCCGATCCTGGTCTTAAGCGCATCGATGAGTGTTGCCATTCCCATCGCCTGTATTTCTAGTGGGCTCGATGGATGCTGTACAGACTCCCCTGTTGCTGGGTGCGGTTCGCCAGTCGGGCCTGTCGACCTCTTCTGTGTAGGATATATCATTGGGGGTAACGGTCCCCTCCATATCTCTGTATCGCATGATTTATTTTGTCCAAGGGGTTCGGGGTTTTTGTTCTTGGTTGAGTGTATTGCTGATATTGTAATGGGGGAATGTCACCCTGTCCCCCTCCCCACCGGTGTTATATTTGGTATTGGGGTTGATGTTACCATGGTACGGCCCATACACCTATTGGCAATAACTCCCCCCTCCCCTGGGTATATGTTATATCACTGCATATTATAGTCATACTGGTGTGCACTAACTGGTACTGGTTGCTCTAAGTAAGCAAATCTATTGCAGTATCGGTCTCTTTAACCGGTGAGGCAGAAAACAGTCTACGAACGGACAAACTTCGATAATACGAAATCCCGCGCAGCGAATCCTAACAATCGTGCTGACTTGCTGACGGACTAAAGGCGTTCGTATACTTTGCCATGGTGTGATTTATATGGGGTGGGGGTTGCTAGCTAAATGTCTAACTAGCGGACGAACTGCGGCGTGGACAAAATTATTTTATATATTTTGAGGTGTAAATAATTCCTAAATGTTGAATTTTATAATCGAAATTTAGTTTTGGATCCCTTCTACATTATATAATTTACTGGGTCCGGTGTGCATTTTACAAAATATTCTAATTTTGCGGTCTGTAGGTCTAATACTTACAGATGATAAGGCTCCTTCCCATTTTGTGTATTTCCAGGACTCAATTTCAGGCATAAAGTTAGTAACTACGCCCGGAATTCGGCAATTTAAATCTACCAGGTCCCTAATACTAAGAAGAAATGTGTTAGTTTACTACAGTAGGCGTACAGTTACAATAGCTAGCCTGGTCTCCTATCTAGAATTTTGGTTGCCTAGGTGGGCACGGCAACTTCTTATCAGAATGTCGGCGGGGACACGGTAGGTGTTAGTATCCCAAATAGCCCTAATTGTAATGCGCCTAGTACAATAAACTGCCCAACCACCTGAACGGTACAATCCTGATTCAGGCAAAACACGGTAACCTTCTCCTGGACTACAGACTTCAATACAAGCAATGGACACCGTTGTACTACTAAATAAGCCACCAGCGCACCTATACCCGGCAAACAAGTTAGGCGTACAATTTTGATGTACCCTACTAATGTACATGCCCCGTAATGGTGTGCCTGTGTCCTATCTGTGTACTTGTATCTATTCTCTCTCTCTCTCTCTCTCTCTCTCTCTCTCTCTCTCTCTCTCTCTCTCTCTCTCTCATCTCTCTCTCTCTCTCTCTCTCTCTCTCTCTGCTCCTTCTCTCTCCTCTCAGTTCCTTGCCACCCTCTCAGCCCTCTCTTTACACTCTCTCGCTAACTCTCACTCTTTCTCTAATAATGCGGTTCCCTCATCCAGTTGCCTCTCCAACTCCTTCTGATCCAGCGCCACAAGGTCTAATTGACACGCCAGATCTATCTCTAACACCCTTCTTGCTTTTGCAGAGGATGTTTGCAGCAGACTTATCGGTCACAATGGACTCCCGTTGCCTCTCTGTCCTGCTAACTTTGCCCGCTTTCTGGGGTTCTCGCTGACCGACGACACCGAATCCTCAGGGTTAACCTCGGGTTCGCCATCGTGCGGGTCCGCCCAACCCACTAACTTAATTCCCCTAGCATCCACTAAGTAAGGCCCTACGTACACTACCTCTGGCTCCATTACCCCGGATCGCACAGTTCCGTGGCGACCCCCCTCGCTCTCTCACTCGCCAGTTCTCCCTGTCCAAAACGGACTAAATATCGAAAATGTTTATTCGACTCACCTAGCCTCTGGTATAGTTTAGGCTGGTCTACCTTTCTCCCCTCCTTGGCCTCTTTAAGTAGTTTCTTGGTGGCGTTGTCGGACTGTCGTAGCCGATGACTCGTCCCAATGTCCTCTTCGTCGACTCCGCCTCCTCTCCTTGTCCGGCGTCATACCGGCGGCCCCACCATCGCCATTCCAGTGGGCCGCCCGTCGCCTACGGCCTGTGGCTGGCCAGTGACTTCAGTACTCCGACCGCCGTTGTCGTCGCGCGTCGATTCGTCTCCCTCTCTCCTTCGTAGTTGACGGCCGCCCTCAGCTTGGGCTACCGGATCGTCCCTCGTCGGCGAATCCGGCGTCGCTGGCCGATACCGTCGCGTTGCGTCGTGGCCTCACGGATCATTTGGTTGGTGTCGTCCGGGTCCGCGGCGGTGTCCTCTCTCCCTCTGATAATCGGGGCTCCCTGTCGCTCATCTTCTTCTGGCTGTCTTGCAGTCACCGTTTTTAGTTGGCAGGTGGTAGTTAATGACTGTGACGGGATCGGAGATCCTGACCGGGTTAGAAATGTACGCATCACCTTTCTGCTGGGCAGTCGTGCTAGCTACTTGCTTTGGCCGAAGGCCGTTGGGGAAAACAATAAGAGTTTGTGTTATTTCTCAATATTGATTAACATAGACGATAATAGCACGTCAGTAATGATACAGATACAATAGCAGAAAATACAGATTAAACGCTGTTAATGGTGGTGACGGTCATTAACTATGACCGGTCTGCACTGACTGAATAACTCAACTGACCGGTAAATCAGTAATGTAGGATAATATATGGTTAACACACATTGATATTGATTTCACCTCTTACTGTACTTTGGCCCTCTGTACCCAATGGATGCTTTCCTATCTCTAACCACGTGCTTCCCTCCCCACCATTGGCTAATATACTAATTGTCACTTTGGCACACCCTGTGAGTGTTTCCCCCCACTGCTAGCCTCTACTAGCTGTGTTCCCTCCGAGGTGGTTTGAACTCTCACCTTTCTCTATGGCTTTAGGGTGTGTGTCTCCCCCCCCCCCAAAGTTGGTTATGATACGAGATTAATATTAGTAATCTCGTATCCCCAACATATTGCTAAAATGCCACTGGTCCCATTTTCTGGTGGGTAATGAAGTGGAATTGAATCCGCTTACAGGGGACACAGCTATTATTGTCTATAGAATACAAACCTGTATCATTGCCATACTACGAATATTTATCAATGTCGCAGTGTCTGAGTGGAAACAGCGCCTGAACCTCTTTCACAATAGCGTTTAGCTATAAGGCTCAGAAATAAGACACAAGGCTGTATAAATTCCTAACTGTTAGTGTCCTTAAGCAAGAAACTAGTGTTTAGGCAAACCCTCGTTACAATAGGAACCTGGCTTCTTTAGTGGGAGTAAAGATAGGGTTGAATAGATATGGAGGTTTTACCATCAGGAGTTAGTGTGGCGCCCTCCTAGCTTTCGAGTTATTGTACACACGTCAATGGATCACTTTAATTTATTTTACTGTATCATCGCCTATACTAAATAAAGCTAACATGTATCTGATCTGCAGATGCAGATCTGTAAAAACATGGAAACGGATGAAATAGATGGAAAAACTGTTGTACTATATTATACAAAACATATATCGGGCCTAAATGATAATTTTACGGCTCGTCCATAGACGGGTACTATATTATACACAACATATATAGGGCCTAAATGATAATTTTATGGCTTGTCCATAGACGGGTAAAGAGGTATAGAGGATCATCCATAGAGGCGTTTAGTAATCCAGAAATTTAGCAAGGATTATTATGATTTTATTCCAGAAGCAAGGTGTTCCATAAACTGCACAGACTATGATGATGGCGAGGGCGATGTATACTTTTAACGTTAACAAGAATGTACGCACATGAAGACATTGCGTTGGCACGGACATACAGGGAGATGTACTGTACGTGTTCGACTACGGAAAGTTGGAGAATATTCAGTATTATTCTTTGGTCGGAAATGATGAGAGAAAATCGAAGATTCATAAATCTATCGCGACTGTAGGCCTTCTGTAAGGAATGTTTCCTGGAATTAGTGGAATTTAAGAGGAATGTATAGGGTCCACAAAGGCGGTGTACTGTAGCTCAGTTGGTTGGACGCCGAGCTTACAATCTATTGGTTGTACAGTCCCGCTCTCAAAAAGCATTCCTTTTATCAAACTTTGATCAAACATTGATCAAAGTTTGATCAAAATGTGTCCATAGAGTAGCATTGAAAGTAGCATTGACATTGAAATGACATTGATGGCATATTGAAATGACTTTGAAATCGACGTACCGAAATTCCAGACTTTCTGTCTCATATTGAAATGACATTGAAATGATTTCAAAGTAATAGTTTACATCTCTCTTCTGCGGCAAGCCTTTGTACTCAGATTACCACCAACAATAGCTTTTGTTAATGGCCAAGCCGCGATGTGATTGACAGCGCAGCAGATGGAGCTTGCTTGAATTTGTGGATGGACAGCGAATAGATTTACAAGGCTGTGTTGTGGTAGTGTCAGACTGAGTCTTGTAGTGCCTATTATTACACTAACTAGTGAAGAAAACAGCCCTTGGAATATTTTTAAATTATTATTTATTATAAATTTGTTTAATGTTCCTTAAATCTTAAAGCCTACCCGGGTAGTAGCTATCGAAAGATAAGTTCGCCAGACTGTTTTCTTTTTGTAGGGTCCACGATATATGTCAGATAGTGGCGCAAGTTGGCCTCAAATAAAAAAAAAATCTACATCGCAAATTGGTCGAATATGAAATATACAGTAGTTAGTTTATTATTTTGGTTAGAAAAAGGACGCCACTGCAGCTTTCAGAGACTATCCCCTACTGTAGTAGGCCTACAGGATAAAAAAAGAATTATGGAGCTCAAATGGAATGAGAGATTCTGATTCTGTACTTGTTCGCAAGTAGCTAGGCCATAATGTATCAATAAAAGAATAGTAATAAAAATATGATTTACTCCACTATTATTGCCAGCACGAATAGATAGATCTACAGTATATTATAGTAATAATTGCAGTATAAATTATATATACCTCCTCACCTCCGCATATATATTCATTTGCAGTGTCAACGAGTGTTACGTAGCTGATGGCACAGGAATTACAAAGCGGTTTTCCCCTGTATATTTTATTTATTTCTCCACATTTGTTTTCTTCTGGACAAAGGTCGCATGGATCCTCATCTGGGCCTAAATTAGAGAAGTACTGAGTTCATTAGCATACAGTAGATGACCAATATCACCTGTTATACAGTAAAGATCTGCTGTCATTGAACTGTAGGCACATTTATTCAAACTTACAGAGAAATGGAATGTCATCGATCTTATCAAAGTAGGCGACATTGTCACGGTAGGTGTCGACGATAGTACTAAGTTTGGTGTCTGAATCTCCGCCAGTTTCGAATCCACAGAAATTCACTGCATTCCAGGCCCAAACAACCGCTCTGCATAGACGATTGACACCGCATTCCTCCATACATTCATTGTAAGAGCTGATGTCTGTTTGAGTCGTTAGATTCACTTCTCTTAGGAAACTTTTGTGGCAAGGAGAACGAAACTTTGTAACCCATTCAACTGGAATGGAAACAAACGTGATATACAAAATACAGAATTGTAATTTATTTGTGTGAACCGGCAATGCGACTGGATCTAGAATATTTTTTACTATATAATATCTGATAAATAATGAACGCATCTCACCTTTTTTTGTACTAATCCATCTCCTTTCTAATGTATCAACATACCAGCTGTCCATTCTTTCAAGACAGCTATCGTAGTAAAGCTTACAGACCCCTTCGTTGTAACTGAAAGCCGTACACTGGTCCCTTTGTTCGCACTTAATGTTACATAAAGCGGTAGAGGGAGAGGTTGTAGAGAACGCAGTAGCGGAGGGATTCGTACAGAAGTTGTTAATGTAGATTTTGCCAACCGAATTGTTTATTACAGTGATTGCGATAACAAAGACTCCAGTATACATTATGATGAGTTTATTTCTTTATAGGATAAGTTGTAATATAGTTATCCTGATTATGTAAATATCTCTGGAGTAAAAATCTCAACAAGATAATAACCCATGGTCTGATCGAATACTGTATATTTTTTTCTTGGGAGGAAAAGATAATGTAATTATGTTTTGGTACGCAAAAGGTTAACTGATTTGTCGAATAGCTACTCTGCTATGTTCTTTTATATAGGCCTATCAGAGGCCATCAATTCGTTTGTGGCCATCAACTCCGCCATAATACTGTAAACCAGATATTCAAACACTCTAAATTGTAAATTTATAATTAAAGGTACTGTAGGCCTATTTATTAAACATTGTTGAACTAAAAGCACCAATTTTTAGAAGGATTTCGCGGAAATAAATCCAAATTTGCTCTCAAGTTTATTTCCCTGAATTCGTCAACGTCATTCCTTTAATAGTTAGGTCTACAGTAAGATATAATGGGGGCATTATACTAGGTAAATGGTATTAATTAATGAATATGCATAATATGCATATTCAATCACTGTATCTCTTTGAGATTGTTATTATTATTATATATATATTATTATATACATTGTTATTATTATATGAATGTATAAATGAGTCATATTATGTCTCACTTTTTTATACATTCATATATCGCCCCTTTCATTTTGAAATTGAAACCACCTATATGCCATTTTTGCCGAAATGGAGGTTGCTGCATTTCTTTATGTTAAAATGTATTCTGAATCCGATTAACACAATTGCCATACTCCCACGTATAACTGAGATTTTTATCGTTTTAAAACACAAGCGGGTCATTACCGAACACTTTGAAATGGCAGAATGGCTGCGGGGCGGGAAATTCGAATATTTGCCGGTTAAGTATAGTTGCAGTGTGCGGTATTACTGTATTATGCCTAGGACTATCTGCTATCTAGCTATCTGCTTGATATCTGGATACAGGGATATGTCCAGATGTCGTAAATATTACTGTCAGACTGTAGGCCTACCGATGTTATTGATACAAGTGATATATGGAGTATGGACGATTATTATTGCACATTGTGTAATAGAAATATTACTGTCAGACTGTAGGCCTACCGATGTTATTGATACAGTGATATATGGAGTATGGACGATTATTATTGCACATTGTGTAATAGAAATATTACTGTCAGACTGTAGGCCTACCGATGTTATTGATACAGTGATATATGGAGTATGGACGATTATTATTGCACATTGTGTAATAGAAGCTTTTCCCGACAATCGAACTTTAATGCCCACCAACGTAATGTTCACAACGCGTATATAGAAGCCAAAGTAGGAAGAAGAAGGTCGGATGGTGCCAATACGAGTACCGGTACCGCTACTACAGTTCGTACGCCTATTATCTGCACCATTTGTGGATCGAGTTTTACAAGAAATTCTACGTTATACGCACATGGAAGAACGGTGCACAATATGATAAATAAGTTTTCGCGTGGGCGGAAACAAAAGAGCGAATCATCCAAAATCGCTCAAGCTGATCAGGGCTCTTTACGTAATTTAATACATTGTCCTGCGAAAGGGAGTTGCAACTTCCACTGCAAACGAAGAAATGATCTTATACAGCATTTTGCCGATGAACATGAAAGCGAGTTGCTTGAAGAGCAGAAATTAAGTTTTCAGTCAAAATCGGAGTTTTACACTTGGAAACAAGAGGAAGAATCGTCTACCCAACAGAGGTACAATTCTAATACCGGGCCCAGAAAGATAGTTAGCGAGGAAACTGTTGTGAGATACTTTACCTGCTTTAGAAGTGGAAACTACAAACCCCAAAATACTAAGAAAGAATCGAATGTTCAAGGATCATGTAAAATTAATAGTTTTTGTCCCGGGGCAATTACTGCACGCTTTCATAATTCAGGTGCGTTATTATTTATTTTTTTAAAACTATTTTATATTCTTAAATTGTTACTTTTTGATCAGAATATCCCCCAAAATCGGGAGAAAAAGGACCATTTTTTCCCTAGGAAAAAAAGTATCACTTTTCGAAAGTGCATCGAAGTAGAAAAGGTTTGCACATAATTTGAGCAAAATCCATGCACATACCGGTACTCAAAAGTTATTGCAACTTTAGTGTCTGCAAGAAGTACTCCAAAACGGAACTCAATATCCAACACAACGTAATTGTATTATGTGCGTGGGGTGAGCAAGTGGGGTGCGTGAGGTCTGTCAAATGCTAGGTCCTTATTTACAAAAACTGTTTTTTTCTTACACTAACTGACTTTAATAATTGTACTGTATTTGTTTTAGGAGTTGTTGATGTTACCTACCAGCCGAACCATGTAGGTCATGATTCTGAATTGTGCCACTTGAAGTTAACGATGCAAGAAAGAGTTGAAGTTGCAGGTAAACTTGCAGCCGGTATTTCAATGGATGATGTTCTGGACTCAGTACGCTTGGAACTTGATAATTCTAACGTTTCACGTTTGCACTTAATAACCAAACAAGACATTAAAAATATTGCTCGTGATTTCGGATTAAACAGTGCCTACTTGTATCACAAGAATGACGCAGAGAGTGTAGCTGCGTGGATTGAAATAAATAAAGCCAGTGGTGAGAATGTTGTCCGATTCGCAAAGTTTCAAGGTGACAATGGGAGCGAATTACTAGATTCAAACGATTTTATGTTAATTATTATCTCCGACCTCCAACTTTACATGTTAAAAAAATATGGAATTGCCGGATCTGAAATTGCGATGGACTCAACCCACGGTCTGAACCAGTACGACTTTCAGTTGACAACACTCCTCGTGATTGACGACCATGGAGAGGGATTTCCGGCATCATTTTGCTATAGTAATAAAGTTGATACGAGCGCTATGAAGGTTTTTCTTAATGTTGTAAAAGATACTATTGGTTACCCCCTCCTGGATATTGTGTTTATGAGTGATATGGCGGAATCATATGGGAATGCTTGGGTAGAAATAATGGGTAGGCCAAGCGTGACACTTTGGTGTGTTTGGCATGTGGATCGAGCCTGGAGGAAGAATCTTTCAAAAATATCTGGTAATTCCCTTCTTAAGGCCAATATTTACAAAAGTTTACGGTTTCTAATGGGAATCCAAGATAAAGAGGAGTTTCATAATTCACTGCAAATAGTATTGAGTGACCTTCTGTCAGATAAGAATACAGAAGACTTTGGGCGTTATTTCGAAACTACATATTCCAAAGTTCCGGAATATTGGGCTTACTGCTACCGAGTTGGCTTGAAGGTTCATCACAATATGCATCTGGAGGCCTTACACCGCACTATAAAGCATGTCTTTCTTGAAGGGCGTAAAGTCAAACGTCTGGACAAAAGTATTGAAACTCTAATGAAACTTATTCGATTCAAAGGATTTGATCGCCTTCTTAAATTACATAAAGGAAAACGCACTCATCATTTGTTGGGTATCACAAAGAGGCACCAGGAGAGTCTGAAATTTGATTCACAGAATGTTTCGTTCACTGGTGCACATACTTGGGATGTCAAAAGTCTTTCCAATAGTGGTGAAGTATATACTGTGACGCACAATAATGCAGTTCACAGTTATATATCTTGTCCACTTCTATGTAAATACTGTGAAATATGCTGCCATACTTACGACTGCAGTTGTCCCGATAACTCCTTGAGGCTTACAATATGTAAGCATATCCATTTAGTAGCCCGCACTAATCGGGGACCTTTTGATACTATTGGCAATGAAGACCATTCCAGAATAGACGTTCCAAGACCAGAAGAACCGTCCGTTTCCTTAACTTTCCCAATTGAAGAGATTGAATGCCAATCGACAGAAGTTGTTGAAGCTCCAATCAGTGAAACCAGTGAAATCAGTGAAATCATAATTTTATCTGAAACGGCATCTAGAAAATCTACACAATCTGAAATAAAAGAACGAATTGGGAAAGTTTTCTATGAAGTTATGGGGAAGTTAGAAACCATTAATGACCAGGAAACACTCCTTTCTGTTGAGGAGAAAGCCAAATCCTTGCTGCCATTTGTGACGGCTCTAAGATCAAAGCCAAAACTACCCGTAATTCCTCTCAGTAAATCTCCTGTAAATAAGAAATCAGTTTTGCAGCGGCGTCTGTTTTCAACAAAGAAGCGAAGAGCAATTAAATCCACCCGTTTATTAAAGCCAGACATGCGCGAGCAATGGTTGATTAAACGATGCTTAGAGAATAAACAGCCAACCACTAATACATCGCGTTGCTCTCATCTATCTGACCATGGATATAATGAGCCTATCGCAAGCGAAACAAATTGTGACCATTTATATTGGTAATTCTTCATAAATGTGTATTTATTCAGTTATGTGTATACACTTCTGAACTGCTAATATTATTAACCTTAACAAAAGTCTATTATTATCTA
>JAUCBJ010003205.1:0-28273 GCA_032718475.1 Nemertoderma westbladi
CACGCATGACGATACTTGAAAAATACTGACTATCCATAACACAGCAGAGTTTATTGGAAGGTCATGTTGCTTGACGATTACTGGCTATCCATAATATAGCAGTGATATTAGTAAGTAACCTTCTTTACACTTCCAATAAAATTGAAAGATCAATTTACTTAATAGCACTAGCTGCCTAACGAAACAGACTGGCACGGTTAAGCATTGTATTACTTTGCTTGTAACATGCTCCTGTTACTATGGTTACTAAAACACCACAACCCGCCAATGACGTTAACTTTCCAATTGGGCCCTTATGGGACTACTCAATGAATGTATTGCATTCAATTGTACTGCATTAGAAGGGTAGCAATGTAAAACAATGTCACACAGTATACCATGTATGTCCCGGAATATAGTGTCGTAATTCAATGACACCCCCCCCCCCCCCTAATTTTTCTACAAATCTTAATTAGATTGTATGAAATTTGAAACAGAGATAGTTTCACCTCCCGACCACTGACTGGGTGAGCCGGAATTTTTATTTTTGCTTTCAATCTTTAGCTACTGTACAAGTGTTTAAAAAAAGTGTCTCCGTCGATATTGCACCAGTTACACCGCAGTTATTCTTCTACCTTATAGTGTTACTTGGTACTGCTAGAAAGCTGGCCATGCAAGGATTCCAAATATGTAGAGAAAAACCTGAATTTCGTTGAAAAATAGCTGAGGCGGGCTTTCAAAAGTTGCATGGTTTTGCATCAGCACTAGGCTATTTTATTATATTTAATAATACCATATTCTTAAACCAAATACAAATTCTTCATATATAGTATAATATATAATACAGTATATCGACCGAAAAGTGACAACCGTCGGTTGTCTGCTGATGGCTGTTGGTTGTCGGCTGTCTGTTGTCGGCTGTCTGTTGTCGGCTGTCTGTTGCCGGCTGTCTGTTGTCGGCTGTCTGTTGTCGGCTGTCTGTTGTCGGCTGTCTGTTGTCGGCTGTCTGTTGTCGGTTGTCGGCTGTCAGTTGTTGGTTGTCAGCTGTCGGCTGTCGGTTGAAGTCTATCGGTTGTCGGCTGTCAGTTGTCGGCTGTCGGTTTGTCGGCGTAACGTTTACACCCGTAAAATATAGACAGGATTTAATTTGCGTTTAGTTACGAAATGGCAATGGTACGGAATATTAATACTCCTGTAAGTGGCTATACCCACATGCACCACACTCTTCCACAGTCTTGGGACGTTAGTGCCCGCGAGATATTAGTGCCCGCGGGCACTAATGTTTCAGTACCTTTAGTGCCCGCGGTCACTTAGTCGCATTGTCGCGGGCACTAATGTCCCGTATCAATAATTCAATGTATCAATTCTAATGTAATAATCAATCCTAATGTATCAATTCAATTTTATTAGCCTTAAAACTTCAGTCAGCAAGCTGACTGAAGGCAGTTATTAGTATACTAAATACACCGTAACTGATAATTGAAAAGGTCAAAGTCGACGGGCTCAAATGTTTAGAACAAATGTATAATGTAATATGACTAATATGCTATTTATACAGTATAAGTTTAATATATACACTAAAGTTAATGGTTAAAACCAGGCCTAGACATACATACAAATAGAATACATACAGGAGAGGGTCTGTGTTCATCACACAGATGTGCCTGTCTACGGTAAGATTTCCATTCATACATACAGTACACACTACATACAAACATAGACCATACAAACACAGACGAAACTAAGTACTAGCACAATGGTAGGCGTATCTGTCGAGGGAGAGCGCAATATAATAATGTGTAATGTGTGATTTTATAATATATTTGAGTTATTTTTTTGTTGCTAGGTGATGGCTGACCTGTCGTATTGTTCCATGAAATGTTTCTTGAATTGTGGGATGAAGTTATTATTGCGAATTTTATCACGTACGACTTTTCTTAATCTATTCCATGTGCGACTGCAGGCGACAAAGAATGAGTATGTACCATACTTGGTATTTGTCTTTGGTATCTTGATTGTGTTTGTGCGTACATTTAGTAATTTATTATTATTTAGTAATTGTGAAAGGAATGGTAGTTTTAGGTTTTGGAATGGCGCGATTTGATTTGTAACATATTTGTAGAGGTATTTGAGTGCGTGGTATTCACGTAGTGCATTCAAGTGCGTAAATATGGCCCTAATTTATGGCCTAAATTTGGCGTAACCCGGATGTTGCTGCTGACATTTTGTGTGATGTGGCATCGATTTGGTTTTCCCATGTTAGATTATTGTTGATTATAATTCCTAAGTATGTAATTTCCGACGATTGCGCAATAATCTTATTATGTAGTGTGAGACTATAATTGTTTGTTTCTGAGGTTCTTTTTGTAGGTGATAAGAGCATAAGTTCTGTTTTGTTAGTGTTTATTTGCATGCATAGTGATCCTAATATATTTTCAATGTTTAATATTTGCTCATTAAGGAGCTTTATCGCAGTGGCTGGGCTTTTATCTGAGCAGTATACTAGTGTGTCATCAGCGTATTGTATTGTCTCAAGATTAATCTGCTCAGCAATATCATTCACGTATATTAAGAAGAATAGAGGTCCCAATTTTGTTCCCTGTGGAATGCCTCTATTACAAATGGACCACTCTGAGAATATGTTCTGGAGCTTCACGGCCTGCGGACGGTTGCTCAGGTAGCTCTTGATTAGTTTCGATGCATCAGATTGGAAACCAATTTCATCCAGCTTTGTTAATAGGATGGAGTGATGTAATGAATTGAATGCCTTGGATAGGTCTAACACACCAATTGCTACATACTTGTTATTATCTAATTCCCACCTCCATGATTCGGTTGCGTAAATGACCGCATCCATTGTACTGTATCCCTTTCTGAAACCAAATTGTTTATTTTGTAATATTTTATTATTATTTAGGTAGTTCATGATTTGTTTGTATAGAATTGTTTCAAAGATTCGTTCTAGTGTGGTGGTGACTGATATTGGTCTGTAGTTTGTTGCGTCTTCCCTATCACCCTTTTTAAATACTGGTGTAATATATGTGGACTTTAGTTTGTCTGGGAAAATACTTTTTGTCAAACATAGATTAATGGTATGAGTAAGCGGCGTTAGTATGATAGGGGCAATAAGCTTAATTGTTTTCGGTGAAAATATGGATGGGCCATTTGGCTTATTTGTATCAATTTTTGTAATTATCTCATATATGTCTAATTTTGATATATTAGTGAAACTGAAACTAGATTTAGCTATTTTTTTTGAATTTTTATATGTCCCTCGCGATGGAAAGTTTCCCAATCCTAAGTATGCGTCGTTCAATATGTTGGCTATTGGAATTGATTCGTATATAAGTTTCTTAGTAACAGTGTTGAATAATGCAATAATCCCCCCCTCCTCTTGTTTGTTCCTATTTGTTATTTTATTTATGACGGTCCATTTCTCTTTTGCATTTTTGGCGCCATTAAATTTTGATTTCACGTATTGGTTTTTTAGGTTTTTGTTTAGCGTGTTAAATTTATTTCTTGTTAGTTTAAAATCGTTGTAATCAGATTCTTTTTTTGAATGTCTCCAAAGTATAAGTTTTTTCTGTTTTTCTAAGTTTAATGATACTATTTCGTGTGTCCACCACGGCGCCATTTTATTTTTATCTTTGGTTTTGTTGTATTTCTTTGTTATTATGGGGATATGTTTGTTGTATAATTGTTCAATTTTCTCCTCAAAATGGTTGTATGCTACATTGACATCAGTTTCTTGGTATACTTCTGTCCATATAATTTTGCTTGCATCGCTTATGAATAATTTCTCATTTAAGTTTTTGTAGTCTCGGTATGTGATATTTACTGGTTTCTTCTGTTTTTTGGTTTGTGTGGTGTTCGAATTGGTTTTCAGCTGTGTGGTTAATACTATGATTTCGTGATCAGAGAAATCTGATGGGAATGTATTACATTCTTTGGCTATGTTTATATTTGATGTGATGAATAGATCGATCAGAGAACTACTTTTTGGTGTATATCTTGTTGGGTGTTCAGTATTGAGTGTCATGAGGTTATATGTTGCCAGTATTTCTTGAAATTTTGTATTTTTGTAATATGCTGCTGTGTTATTTTTATTAGAGGATTTTGTAGCTTTATAATCGATATTGAAATCCCCCATAAGGAGTATGTTGGTGGATGTGTTTGTTGCATTTTCGAGCTCCTCGGTTATATCACTCCAGAAGTTATTAGCCTTTGGTGGTATGTAGAACAGTCCTACTAAAGTGCCATACGTTTCAATCCATAGTGAGTCATATTGTTTATTCGTGCTATTGCTTGTGTTAATGTCGTTTCTTAATTTGTATTTCGTGTTACTCGGGATGTAGTACATTAGCCCTCCCCCTTTCTTCTTTTTACGATCAGACCTGACAATAGTGTAACCGGGCAGACCTATAGATTGCGATGAAATATTGCGCTTTAGCCATGTCTCTGATATGCCAATTATTGTGCTATTCCTATAATCTTGGTCGTTCTGAAGGAGATCCCTGAGATCATTGTAGTGCTTTGTATGGCTTCTGGCATTTATGTGAATTAATTTTATATGGTCTGTATTGTTGTTCAAATATTGTGGTATATGGTACATATTCGTCCACAGGGGACCTTGTGGTATTAGTGGGCCTGGATTTGGGTGCACATTGCCAGACATTAGAATGGCCTGTCGAATTGTGAGACTTATTATAATTAATATATCTATGCCTGATGTGAGGTATAATTGTGTGATATAGATAAGGATTTTAATAGCTGTGGGGCGAGACACGTAGTCGGCGAGCCTTGGCATACGGTTCATATAGGGCAAATGGGGCATGTCCGTCTGTCTGTCTGTCCGTCTGTCTGTCTGTCCGTCTGTCTGGTAAATTTTTGAACGCGAATTTCTCGACATCGCTGGTTCGGAATTGAACCAAACTTAGTAGGTAAGTAGTAGAGAGAAAGTTTAGAAAGTTTGTAAAGTTTGGTGAAAAATCATGCTGTCTGACGTCAGCTACGACAGATTATGTGGTTTTTAGAAAATGTTAAATTTCTCGGGAACGCCTCATTTTCCTGAGCTGAAATTTTGGTTGCTTGTAGAGAATCATGAAGTCTATCTTTTACGAAATTGAAAAGTTACGACATTTAATGGGGATCCGCTAGAGACTCGGGAATAATTGCGTAGGCCTACACCGGTACAGTTAATTGCTGATGTAATGTTCCATCAGTAGCGATTACGAAATTGCAGTATAAAACTTTAATACCTTCATTGGCCAGCTTGTTCCCTCGAGCGGTGTTGGCTGAGTGGATAAGGCGTTGGACTAGCCATCCAATGGGATCTTCTCGCGCTGCTTCGAATCATATCTCTGGCGAATCTTGTTTTGCTCGTTTTTTATATTAAATTCTTTAAAGCCAACAATAATTACTAGAATTAAACCAACTTTTATTACATTATGTATGCAGTCTATTAGAAATTTAGAAATAATCTGAGTTTTTATCAAAATACGACTGTCGGACACTCGGTACCGGTAGTTTCAGACTTTTGATAAAAACTGAAATAAGTCGTTCAATCAAATGATGAATTAAACCAAACTTGTACGTATGCAGTCCATTAAAAGTTTGGGAAGTATCTGAAGTTTTGTCAAAAATAGGTCAGTCGGTACCGGTGGTTTCAGACTTTTTATAAAAACCGAAATAAGTCGGGCAATTGCAGATTAAATTAAACCAAAATTTGTACGTATGCACTCTCGTGCTGCGCGAAGTCCCCACGAACGTGTTATATAATGTTTGTAATTCGTATTATACTACAATTTGAATAATCCCTTTGTGACATGTTTTGTATATGGACCATACATACGAAATGTTATGGATGCCCCACCTGCAAATAAACCAGCTGAAATTCTTGCTGCATGTCACGATTTCTCTCAGTACTCTGAGTGGTACTTAGCTCGAGCTTGGCTTTGGTGTCAGTATGAAAATTATGGTGTTCGTACTACAAACTTTGCGGAAGGATTTCATAATCGATTGAAGACAATTGTGTTTAACAATGCCAGACCAGGACTTGGTTTGTACCAAGTGCAAAATGCAAAAAGAACAACGCAATACTATTATTCGAATTGCCCAACTCGTTACTGGCCCACAAGAGATACAGCGACGTAATAAAGTTGATATAGATACGGAAATGCGAATATCTAATGAATGCAATCGGCTTATAGAAACACGCAACCACTTTGCTGTCCTTGGTCAACCAATTCCAGAGCCATTCATCGATTATTATGTCGCCAGGCAAGCACACAACATCGCTTACAACATTATGGAGTTTACTGGGCCACTCCCAGTAATGCCTCAGCCACTTCAACCGTTTGTTCAACCACCACCAGCTGAGTTCCATCCAGCTCCACCACATGTTGAGTTCCATCCAGCTCCACCACCATGTTGAGTTCCATCCAGCTCTACCACCAGCTGAGTTCCATCCAGCTCCGCCACCAGCTTGAGTTCCATCCAGCTCCGCCACAGGTTGAGTTTCACCGAGCTCCACCACATGTTGAGTTCCATCCAGCTCTACCACCAGCTGAGTTCCATCCAGCTCCGCCACAGGTTGAGTTCCAACCAGCTCCACTACCAGCTGAGTTACATCCAGCTCTACAACCAGCTGAGTTCCATCCAGCTCCGCCACAGGTTGAGTTCCATCCAGCTCCGCCACCAGGCTGAGTTCCATCCAGCTCCGCCACAGGTTGAGTTCCATCAAGCTCCACCACCAGCTTCAAGCTCCACCACCAGCTGAGTTCCATCCAGCTCTACCACCAGCTGAGTTCCATCCAGCTCCGCCACAGGTTGAGTTCCAACCAGCTCCGCCACAGGTTGAGTTCCAACCAGCTCCACTACCAGCTGAGTTACATCCAGCTCCACCACCAGCTGAGTTCCATCCAGCTCCGCCACAGGTTGAGTTCCAACCAGCTCCACTACCAGCTGAGTTACATCCAGCTCTACCACCAGCTGAGTTCCATCCAGCTCCGCCACAGGTTGAGTTTCAACCAGCTCCGCCACAGGTTGAGTTCCATCCAGCTCCGCCACAGGTTGAGTTCCATCAAGCTCCACCACCAGCTGAGTTCCATCCAGCTCTACCACCAGCTGAGTTCCATCCAGCTCCGCCACAGGTTGAGTTTCATCCAGATCCGCCACAGGTTGAGTTCTATCCAGCAATGCCACCTCCTAAAGATTTAACACAGTCACTACCACCGGTTGGGTATTATTTCATGTTATAGTTGGGAGAACTGCGTATTTGCAATTTGTAGTTATAATATTATAGTAAAATAAAATTATAACATGTTTATGCGACATTAATAATTTTTGATGTAATATTAAAGTTTGTACAGCCCAACTCCAATTTATTTAATCATTAACTTTAGCATAATTAACATAAATAATTAACATAAATAATTAACATAAATATCCAAAGCAATTATTATCGGCGATGAGTTCGTCTGGCTTCACACATTTTCCCAATACATGTCATACATATCATATCCCTACATATATTACGTATCTTTCAAATATAATGCGGGCATTAATGACTCGCGGACTATAATGACTCGCGGGCACTAACGTCTCACTTGCAGACATGGTTCCCGGGCACTAATGACTCGCTGGCACTAAAGTCCTGAGACATTAGTGCCCGCGGGCACTAACGTCCCCCAATCTCTTCTACAGAATGATTCTCCTGTTGATTATTCGCTTTCAATTTCAACTAATGGGGTTCTGAGAAAAATAACCATGGGAAAGCTATCACCTTTTGAACTTTATATTGTATAGAATAGAATACTCCTTCTCACACGGCCAGCACGTCTACCTCATGACCCATTGGATGGTGGCAGGATGATGTGTACAGATTTAATGCAAGCTATATAAGCAAGTTAGCAGACAAACAGATTCGTGGAATTTCTGAATAAAAAAGCAACCGTTCATTTGATTCTGTTCTTGCTAACTGAACTTAGTTTGCAATCTTTTTTATTTAATTTTTAGGCCTATTAACTTCTATCTTTAGGGAATAATTGTAGGATATTTCTTTTATGTTTTTATCTATTCTGCAGTGGTATACACAGTGGTATATATAGTTTCAAACCAACCCCCCCCCCCCCCCCGCCCCCCCACTTACGGTCTCACCCAGATACAACCTTTAATAGTTGACAGTCCTGCATGTACAGCCTGTAATAGTTTCGACAACCCCCCCCCCCCCCCCACGCACATCCGCATACTCATACCATATTCACCAACACCCATTCAACCCCCCACCTCCACACACATAAACGTTGGATTCACCAGGTACACATATGGCGTCTCTTTAGGCTCAAAACCTCTAACGCTTGAGGGTGTGTATAACAGCAGTGGGGGTCATGTACTAGCGTATGAGGTTGTGTGTAACTAATGGTGGTGGGTTGTACATTAACGTGGAAAAATTACTGCAGTAACTTTTTACCTTACTGCAGTAAGTTTAAGACTGTACTGCAGTAACGTTTTACCTTACTGCAGCAACCTTTTACCTTACTGCAGTAACTAGAGGCCAGTGGAATGACCAGACACAATCGGCCTCACAGGCATCAGTTATCTCCTGACCAGCTGCCTGTCTCACCCCCTACTGGAGAGAGAGCGGCAAACAATTCTTTGAGTCCCGTCCCTTTCTGGCCCATAGTGGACCCAGTGGTCACAAGTCCCCCAGATAGATCATATCCTGTTTCGTAGGAAATACAGGTGCTCTATACAAGACTGTAATGCATTTACACTTCGACCCTTCTCCAGTGATCACCGCCTTATTGTGGCCAAGGTAAGACTTAGTCTGCGTGCTAGCAGAACAACGAAATCTGCCTTGCCTCGGCATGACTGGTCCTCTCTGTTGCAACAGCCAAGTGTGAGATCCAGCTTCACACTACAGCTGAGCAACAGGTATGAGGTTCTTGCCTCTGAGGCGGCAGATCACTGTGAGGGCTATACTGCCTTCACAGAGGCAGTTAAGTTAGCAGCTGCAGAAACAGTTCCTGTATACCCTCGAAACAGGAAATGGGCCCCCTGGACTGACAACAAAATTCAGAAGTGCCGAATTGACCTCTACAAGGCGCAGAAAGAGTCCCGACTCAAACAGACTACAGCGGCCAAGAATGCAGTTAAGGCTGCATCTAGGTCCCTGAACAGGCAGTACTCGGTTAATTTACAGGAGCTAATAAACCAACAGGTTGATGCCATCAATGATGCTGATGACAGCAGGCAATCATCCCAGGCATGGAGATCGATCAACTTGCTTGCTGGTCGAAAAAGCCAACCAACCACCAAGGTTAAGGCTGAATCACCAGCCGATCGCCTCAATGGTTGGAAGGCCCACTTTGAAAAGCTCCTCAATAATGACAGGGTATTGCCTGATAACTTTATAGAAGTAAAAGTGTCTGAGTCTGTACTCCCAGATATTCCCATTGGTGATATCTCCTTTGCAGAAGTGAAGACTGCTGCAAAGAGCTTTAAGACCAATCGTGCCAGTGGAGTAGATGGTGTTCCCCCTGAGGTCTTTAAAATACCTGAGTGTTTAAAGCTCATCTATCCCATCATAGTAGACATGTACCGTACAACAAGAGTCCCACAAGAAATGAAAACAAATAAATTGGTGCCAGTTCCCAAGAAGGGCAACCTAACACTCTATGGTTCTTTTCGGGGAATCTCATTGATCTCAATTGCTGCAAAGCTATACAATAGAATTATATTAAATCGCATCAGAGATCCCATTGAGAGACTGCTCCGTGGAAATCAGAATGAGTTCCGTAAAGGTCGTGGGACCATGGAGCCCATTTTGGCACTTAGAAGGATAATTGAAGAGTTATAAAAAAAGAAAGACAGGCATCTGGCTGTTATCTTTGTTGACTTCTTCAAGGCCTTTGATTTAGTCTCTCGCTCACGTATGTTCAGCATACTTTCATTATATGGGATTCCTGATGAAATGATTGCAGCAATCAGATCAGTATACGATGGTTCGACAACATTTGTGTCTACTGTTGACGGTGACACAGAACCATTTGAAGTGTTATGGGGCGTCCTCCAGGGAGACACACTTGCACCATTCTTGTTCATAATTGTTGTTGACTATGTTCTACGCATGTCCTTAGATCATCATAATGATGATGGGGTGATGATAACTCCACCTACTGGCTCCAGAAGTCGAGGAAATCCTGCCAAGTACCTAACTGATCTAGACTTTGCTGATGACTTAGGAGTACTCTCAGAATCACTAGAGGGAGCCCAACGGCTCCTCAGCTCATTAGAATATGCTCCATGGCAGTGTCTTCATGACAAATCCGATGTTCTTGGATGCAGATGATGTCGATGTTATATTCCATTGCCAGAGCGACCATGTCACCCTGTTTGGTGTGTGCTTTCAGCGTGCGTGCGTTCATTGTAGCAATCTTTAGTGTCTTTTTACATTTCAACAGGTTGGTTCTTCTTTCTTCTCGGTCTTCTGTTCCAGTAGCCAATTTATCGACCCCAGCCTGGTGTACCACTGGGGGATGCGGTCCTTGTTGACCCGGGCGACGACCGAGCCGGTGAAGTTACTTTGCCCTTCTTTAATACAGTGTCACATGGACTATGCATGCTCTTCTTGGTATGAAGGCTTAACCAAACAGCTTAAATGTAAATTACAAGTAGCTCAGAATAAAGTAGTACGATTTAATAAAGACTACAAACCTAGGCACTGTTAGCGTATTCAATTCCGCTAACCAGGCCCACACAGAGTTGGTTTTAAGCAATATTGGGAGCACGAGGTTGGTTACCAATCAACCTCGTGTCACCCCAATAAGCGGGGACAATAGGCCCCAAGGGAACACACACAGCGGGGGTCAGAGGTTACACCTCCGGGAGGGAGAGAGAGACAGCAGCGGGGGGAAGTACTCCCAGGGAGATGGGAGGGTGAGAAGTGAGTTACTAGCCAATGGGGGGAAGGCATCGGCTGAGTAGTGTAATGCGGCCAACCGGTGCAATATATTACCATTTCACTGTATCATTCATTCACTCATTAGCTAGTCAGTTCAGTTAGGGTAGGACGGCAACTTTATTACCGTTCAGCCGTCTATTCATTCATGTTGTCTGTATACTGCAATTACTAACTGCATTCACTATAACTGTGCTTATACTTTATACTATTTTATATTATATACATACCGAGCGATTAACAATAGGAACTCTAATAAACTCTTTTCACACGGGGGGACGCGTAAATAAATCTAACCACCGGATAAACCGGGATCCTATGTCTGATCCCGTCACAGGCACCACCTAACTCCAGATGACTTTTCTGAATCTGGACTACTTAACTTAGATAGTAGAGTTAAGCAGCTACGCCTTAACCATGGGCATAAAGTGTATAATGGTAAATGTCCCAATTACCTAAAACAAAAATTCAACAGAGTACGCGATACACACTCTTACAATACCAGAGCTAGTGCTTCAAACTTCTACCTCCCGAATTGTAAATCCTTCGAATCTGATACATTCTTTTTTAACGGCATTAAAAATTGGAACACTCTGCCTAATGAAATTAAAAACCTAAATAATCAACATTCTTTTAAATCTGCAGTTAAATCTCACCTCCGTGTGCAATGTAAAAATAGGTACAATAGTCCTACAGTAAGTTATTAGTTTATTAATTATTTACTATTTATACTGTAATTACGTTTTATAATAAATTGTTCTGTACATTACATCTTTATCGTTGAGTCGGACATTGTCACGCTCTCGGTAAAGTTGTACATGTACATAGTGTAATTACGTTTTATATTGGTTTTAGGTTAGCGTAGTGTAATATTGTATTTGTAACCAAGTAACATAATTTCCCTTGGAAATAAGCTGCAAAGCTTTAGGGGTAATCCTAGATGTTATGTTGGACAATACCTTTATACCGGTACATTGTTTGGTGTATTTGTTATTGTTTTTACATAATGTATAAATAAATCTATATATCTATCTATCTATATATCTATCTATATATCTATCTATATATCTATAATCTATCTATATATCTATAATCTATCTATATATCTATAATCTATCTATATATCTATATATATGTTGCTTATTGAACTGTAACCTTCTCTCCTTTCCATTCATAATTTAACATTGTGACGAGATACCAGGGCCGTGGGAAAATACGGGTCCAGGGCAACGTAATTTTGAAAATCTGGGCCCCCTTTATGTTTGATAAATAAGTGTAATTAACCACAATGGATGCTACAAAAACTCTGTATTTGCTTCTCTTTATATATACAAACTGTTTATGGCACGGAACTAACGAAATAAGGACTACTCTATTATTAACTCATGTAAAGTCTGCTGATACTACTCAATAAAGAATTCTACTAATAATTGTTGCCAATCACAAATTTTTCTACTTTTTTTTAGAATCGCATCTTTTGGTGACCGTTGGTTGCAGAAACGCGACGTCACCAACAGGAATATGCATCACATTGTCTGAATACACTATGTTAATTATTAATATCGAAATATCTTCATTTCTGCTTTATCTGCTGATTTATCTCGATTGAAAGTGAACCAATTAACACCTCTTCCACCATCGAGGCCATATACGCCGTTCAGGTTAAATGCCTGGCATTCCCGAAACCACCACCCACCAGGAAATATTTCGTCGCAGCCGTCCATATCCCGGGTAGAGAAAGCGTGACCAACTAGATATTGCATGGAGTCACCTGCATCACCACTGTAGCTAGATAAAGAAACCAATGTGTAGTAAGACCATTTTCCATCCAGCTTAAAGGCGTCATATTCGGCGTATTTGTACTCCCCATTATACCAGAGGTCTACACGCAACGTAATATAACGATCAGCTGTTAATAGATAAATACTTTCTAAACCCAACCAGAACTCATGAAAAGCATCTCCGAATCCCTCGGCGTAGCTAAGCCAGTCCTGCTGGAAATCCTGGGCACCATCCACCCGCCGTTGTATTACTATCCACTTCTGCACATGAAAACCGAAATCGAATGCGTCACACCTGATGAAACCATTGACACCATATGCCACATTCGGAGATATGTTACTTGTATAATAGCCAAAATTATTCATCGTAACTACATTGGTCATTTTGCCGCAAATGTGGCGTGTATTTACCTCTCGGATGATGTTTTGCAATTTAATCTCTGTGGCGTCTTTTTAAATTTAATTAAAATTAGTTTACACTGTATGTGATAGAGACTTTACTGACCATGATACCATAAATTTCAAGCCTTTGTAAAACCAAGACAATAGATTAGCCTTACCGCGACTTTTAAAGTCGCATTACGGCAACTCTCCCAAAAAATTAGCCGTAACGCGACGAAACCATAGTAGTGTGTATTAATGTTTGTCCATCATTAATGTTTCTTTGTGTCCGTCCCTCATTATTGTTTCTTTGTGTCCGTCCCTCATTAATGTTTCTTTGTGTCCATCTCTCATTAATGTTTCTTTGTGTCCGTCCCTCATTAATGTTTCTTTGTGTCCGTCCCTCATTAATGTTTCTTTGTGTCCGTCCCTCATTAATGTTTCTTTGTGTCCGTCCCTCATTAATGTTTCTTTGTGTCCGTCCCTCATTAATGTTTCTTTGTGTCCGTCCCTCATTAATGTTTCTTTGTGTCCGTCCCCATTAATGTTTCTTTGTGTCCGTCCCTCATTAATGTTTCTTTGTGTCCGTCCCTCATTAATGTTTCTTTGTGTCCGTCCCTCATTAATGTTTCTTTGTGTCCGTCCCCATTAATGTTTCTTTGTGTCCGTCCCTCATTAATGTTTCTTTGTGTCCGTCCCTCATTAATGTTTCTTTGTGTCCGTCCCTCATTAATGTTTCTTTGTGTCCGTCCCTCATTAATGTTTCTTTGTGTCCGTCCCTCATTAATGTTTCTTTGTGTCCGTCCCTCATTAATGTTTCTTTGTGTCCGTCCCTCATTAATGTTTCTTTGTGTCCGTCCCTCATTAATGTTTCTTTGTGTCCGTCCCTCATTAATGTTTCTTTGTGTCCGTCCCTCATTAATGTTTCTTTGTGTCCGTCCCTCATTAATGTTTCTTTGTGTCCGTCCCTCATTAATGTTTCTTTGTGTCCGTCCCTCATTAATGTTTCTTTGTGTCCGTCCCCATTAATGTTTCTTTGTGTCCGTCCCTCATTAATGTTTCTTTGTGTCCGTCCCTCATTAATGTTTCCTTGTGTCCGTCCCTCATTAATGTTTCTTTGTGTCCGTCCCTCATTAATGTTTCTTTGTGTCCGTCCCTCATTAATGTTTCTTTGTGTCCGTCCCCATTAATGTTTCTTTGTGTCCGTCCCTCATTAATGTTTCTTTGTGTCCGTCCCTCATTAATGTTTCTTTGTGTCCGTCCCTCATTAATGTTTCTTTGTGTCCGTCCCTCATTAATGTTTCTTTGTGTCCGTCCCTCATTAATGTTTCTTTGTGTCCGTCCCTCATTAATGTTTCTTTGTGTCCGTCCCTCATTAATGTTTCTTTGTGTCCGTCCCTCATTAATGTTTCTTTGTGTCCGTCCCTCATTAATGTTTCTTTGTGTCCGTCCCTCATTAATGTTTCTTTGTGTCCGTCCCTCATTAATGTTTCTTTGTGTCCGTCCCTCATTAATGTTTCTTTGTGTCCGTCCCTCATTAATGTTTCTTTGTGTCCGTCCCTCATTAATGTTTCTTTGTGTCCGTCCCTCATTAATGTTTCTTTGTGTCCGTCCCTCATTAATGTTTCTTTGTGTCCGTCCCTCATTAATGTTTCTTTGTGTCCGTCCCTCATTAATGTTTCTTTGTGTCCGTCCCTCATTAATGTTTCTTTGTGTCCGTCCCTCATTAATGTTTCTTTGTGTCCGTCCCTCATTAATGTTTCTTTGTGTCCGTCCCTCATTAATGTTTCTTTGTGTCCGTCCCTCATTAATGTTTCTTTGTGTCCGTCCCTCATTAATGTTTCTTTGTGTCCGTCCCTCATTAATGTTTCTTTGTGTCCGTCCCTCATTAATGTTTCTTTGTGTCCGTCCCTCATTAATGTTTCTTTGTGTCCGTCCCTCATTAATGTTTCTTTGTGTCCGTCCCTCATTAATGTTTCTTTGTGTCCGTCCCTCATTAATGTTTCTTTGTGTCCGTCCCTCATTAATGTTTCTTTGTGTCCGTCCCTCATTAATGTTTCTTTGTGTCCGTCCCTCATTAATGTTTCTTTGTGTCCGTCCCTCATTAATGTTTCTTTGTGTCCGTCCCTCATTAATGTTTCTTTGTGTCCGTCCCTCATTAATGTTTCTTTGTGTCCGTCCCTCATTAATGTTTCTTTGTGTCCGTCCCTCATTAATGTTTCTTTGTGTCCGTCCCTCATTAATGTTTCTTTGTGTCCGTCCCTCATTAATGTTTCTTTGTGTCCGTCCCTCATTAATGTTTCTTTGTGTCCGTCCCTCATTAATGTTTCTTTGTGTCCGTCCCTCATTAATGTTTCTTTGTGTCCGTCCCTCATTAATGTTTCTTTGTGTCCGTCCCTCATTAATGTTTCTTTGTGTCCGTCCCTCATTAATGTTTCTTTGTGTCCGTCCCTCATTAATGTTTCTTTGTGTCCGTCCCTCATTAATGTTTCTTTGTGTCCGTCCCTCATTAATGTTTCTTTGTGTCCGTCCCTCATTAATGTTTCTTTGTGTCCGTCCCTCATTAATGTTTCTTTGTGTCCGTCCCTCATTAATGTTTCTTTGTGTCCGTCCCTCATTAATGTTTCTTTGTGTCCGTCCCTCATTAATGTTTCTTTGTGTCCGTCCCTCATTAATGTTTCTTTGTGTCCGTCCCTCATTAATGTTTCTTTGTGTCCGTCCCTCATTAATGTTTCTTTGTGTCCGTCCCTCATTAATGTTTCTTTGTGTCCGTCCCTCATTAATGTTTCTTTGTGTCCGTCCCTCATTAATGTTTCTTTGTGTCCGTCCCTCATTAATGTTTCTTTGTGTCCGTCCCTCATTAATGTTTCTTTGTGTCCGTCCCTCATTAATGTTTCTTTGTGTCCGTCCCTCATTAATGTTTCTTTGTGTCCGTCCCTCATTAATGTTTCTTTGTGTCCGTCCCTCATTAATGTTTCTTTGTGTCCGTCCCTCATTAATGTTTCTTTGTGTCCGTCCCTCATTAATGTTTCTTTGTGTCCGTCCCTCATTAATGTTTCTTTGTGTCCGTCCCTCATTAATGTTTCTTTGTGTCCGTCCCTCATTAATGTTTCTTTGTGTCCGTCCCTCATTAATGTTTCTTTGTGTCCGTCCCTCATTAATGTTTCTTTGTGTCCGTCCCTCATTAATGTTTCTTTGTGTCCGTCCCTCATTAATGTTTCTTTGTGTCCGTCCCTCATTAATGTTTCTTTGTGTCCGTCCCTCATTAATGTTTCTTTGTGTCCGTCCCTCATTAATGTTTCTTTGTGTCCGTCCCTCATTAATGTTTCTTTGTGTCCGTCCCTCATTAATGTTTCTTTGTGTCCGTCCCTCATTAATGTTTCTTTGTGTCCGTCCCTCATTAATGTTTCTTTGTGTCCGTCCCTCATTAATGTTTCTTTGTGTCCGTCCCTCATTAATGTTTCTTTGTGTCCGTCCCTCATTAATGTTTCTTTGTGTCCGTCCCTCATTAATGTTTCTTTGTGTCCGTCCCTCATTAATGTTTCTTTGTGTCCGTCCCTCATTAATGTTTCTTTGTGTCCGTCCCTCATTAATGTTTCTTTGTGTCCGTCCCTCATTAATGTTTCTTTGTGTCCGTCCCTCATTAATGTTTCTTTGTGTCCGTCCCTCATTAATGTTTCTTTGTGTCCGTCCCTCATTAATGTTTCTTTGTGTCCGTCCCTCATTAATGTTTCTTTGTGTCCGTCCCTCATTAATGTTTCTTTGTGTCCGTCCCTCATTAATGTTTCTTTGTGTCCGTCCCTCATTAATGTTTCTTTGTGTCCGTCCCTCATTAATGTTTCTTTGTGTCCGTCCCTCATTAATGTTTCTATGTGTCCGTCCCTCATTAATGTTTCTTTGTGTCCGTCCCTCATTAATGTTTCTTTGTGTCCGTCCCTCATTAATGTTTCTTTGTGTCCGTCCCTCATTAATGTTTCTTTGTGTCCGTCCCTCATTAATGTTTCTTTGTGTCCGTCCCTCATTAATGTTTCTTTGTGTCCGTCCCTCATTAATGTTTCTTTGTGTCCGTCCCTCATTAATGTTTCTTTGTGTCCGTCCCTCATTAATGTTTCTTTGTGTCCGTCCCTCATTAATGTTTCTTTGTGTCCGTCCCTCATTAATGTTTCTTTGTGTCCGTCCCTCATTAATGTTTCTTTGTGTCCGTCCCTCATTAATGTTTCTTTGTGTCCGTCCCTCATTAATGTTTCTTTGTGTCCGTCCCTCATTAATGTTTCTTTGTGTCCGTCCCTCATTAATGTTTCTTTGTGTCCGTCCCTCATTAATGTTTCTTTGTGTCCCTCCCTCATTAATGTTTCTTTGTGTCCGTCCCTCATTAATGTTTCTTTGTGTCCGTCCCTCATTAATGTTTCTTTGTGTCCGTCCCTCATTAATGTTTCTTTGTGTCCGTCCCTCATTAATGTTTCTATGTGTCCGTCCCTCATTAATGTTTCTTTGTGTCCGTCCCTCATTAATGTTTCTTTGTGTCCGTCCCTCATTAATGTTTCTTTGTGTCCGTCCCTCATTAATGTTTCTTTGTGTCCGTCCCTCATTAATGTTTCTTTGTGTCCGTCCCTCATTAATGTTTCTTTGTGTCCGTCTCTCATTAATGTTTCTTTGTGTCCGTCCCTCATTAATGTTTCTTTGTGTCCGTCCCTCATTAATGTTTCTTTGTGTCCCTCCCTCATTAATGTTTCTATGTGTCCGTCCCTCATTAATGTTTCTTTGTGTCCGTCCCCATTAATGTTTCTTTGTGTCCGTCCCTCATTAATGTTTCTTTGTGTCCGTCCCTCATTAATGTTTTTTTGTGTCCGTTCCTCATTAATGTTTCTTTGTGTCCGTCCCTCATTAATGTTTCTTTGTGTCCGTCCCTCATTAATGTTTCTTTGTGTCCGTCCCTCATTAATGTTTCTATGTGTCCGTCCCTCATTAATGTTTCTTTGTGTCCGTCCCCATTAATGTTTCTTTGTGTCCGTCCCTCATTAATGTTTCTTTGTGTCCGTCCCTCATTAATGTTTCTTTGTGTCCGTCCCTCATTAATGTTTCTTTGTGTCCCTCCCTCATTAATGTTTCTATGTGTCCGTCCCTCATTAATGTTTCTTTGTGTCCGTCCCCATTAATGTTTCTTTGTGTCCGTCCCTCATTAATGTTTCTTTGTGTCCGTCCCTCATTAATGTTTCTTTGTGTCCGTCCCTCATTAATGTTTCTTTGTGTCCGTCCCTCATTAATGTTTCTTTGTGTCCGTCCCTCATTAATGTTTCTTTGTGTCCGTCCCTCATTAATGTTTCTTTGTGTCCGTCCCTCTTTAATGTTGGTGTTGTCGCGTTACGGCTAATCTATTGATTGTCCTGCTTAGAATCATTATCAATATTATTCTATGGTTCCTCATATTCGGGCCTCATATCCTATGAGGTCCGAAAAATGTAATATAATGTTTTACATCATGGGAGTCTCCGGGGGGGGGGGGGGGGGGGGGTAGGGGGGGGGGGCTACTACTACTATTACTACTACTAGGTCGAGCGAACTCGGACATAGAAAAATATCTTTCAGTTGCGGGAGTAAACCGCTTGTGGTCGCAACTCCTCCAAGCGTCTTCGCAGTAGGTCGCCATTGGTTGATTACCTTCCGCCGACCTTGTCAGCATGTCTAGCCGTTGGTTGATTACCTTCCGCCTATCCATGGCCTACAGCCCTGCTGCCGACTGTATAGACAGAGCGGGGCGTGTATCATCTCTATTGCAGATGCGTATCAAGCCTTTGCCTATGGTGCCCTAGGCGCTATAGCCCTCAATGACTTATTTAGTTGACGGGGCTGAACCAACCCACTCTTGATCAACTAAATAATGAGTAGGCTACTGGCCCTGTCCTACTGGGCTGACAGCTACAGGTAGTACCACATTACTGCCATAGTGGTAGCAGGATCTCGAGGCCTGACCTGACTCCTAAATCTTTAATAGATGCGTTACAGCATATAGTACGGAGCCCCTAACAGGAACTAATTAATAGCTGCGTTACAGCATATAGTACCTATATGGGGAGGGGGGGGGGGGGGGCTAATAGCAGGCAAAGAAGCAATGAATGGTTTTGTGGAACATATTCCGCTACTTCATATCGATGTTGTTAACCAACGCCTGGCTCGCTACCTAGACCATAATTTCCAAAAAAAAATCTCATAGATATGCGGCTCGTCTGGCTACTTCATCTGGTTTCATCGTCCCCTTAGTTAGGTTAAATTCATCCCAATGAACTTTACCAATGTTAAGGCCTAATTACCAATTCTCTTTGCAAACCATCCAATGAAAAACGTTATTCTTCTGATCCCAATTCCGAAAGTAACATACCCCCCCCCCCCCCCCACCCCCCCCCCCACACCCCCCCTGATAACCAATGTAGTTTCAACAGGCTCGACTATCTTTGCTATTGCCTGTTGTACTACACGCACTTAGAGTATTGTATGTGGAGTTAAGTGTATTATCATCTTATCTATATATATAAATCCATGGTGTATTGGTTATTAATGACTAAACAATAAATAAATTGAGTTGAGTAAAGAATTGGAGAACATTTTTATTGTTTAGACATATAGCCATCTAGTGGGAGACTGTTGAACTAGTTCTCTCTAAATGTCTCTCAATGTTCAACTCGACAGCTTCAAATCCGACAAAAGGTATTAGCATGTCAAAATTGTCTCGATGATGACAATGGCGACTACTTGCAAAAATTGACCAACCCCCGTAAGGTTGTCAGTCCGCTAAGACTCGGCCTACTTCGTGGCTCGCCCCTCATATTCTTACAACAGGAGTGACAAGAATTTCATCAAGAACAACGTTTAATGCAACCATGTCAGTATCAGGGACAGGGTAAACTAAATTTAAATATATTTCATATTTAACCTAAAACGACGCCATTATATCCAATTTTATTTTGATTTGTTTTAATTCGTTTGTCAACATCAAGTATTGCCATATTATGTTCTCTAAGTTTGATATTTATAGCATCGTTGTAAGTATCAAGTTTGGAGTTTATATTATCTTTGTAATTGAACATTAAAATAACCAGAGTCGCCATGGCAATAATAATGACGACCTGTAAGACAATTAGTATGATTATGGCACACCATATAGTGGACAATCTATCGTTGTTAAGATATCTCGGTGAGTTATCTTGTTGATTTCCCGTCGTTGTTGGTGCAGAATTAATTGATTCTTGAATATCCATCACTTCTTCCACACCAATTTGTGTTTCTTTGGAATTAACATCGGTTCTTTCATTTGTCTGGTTTAATACTGACATAGTAACAATAAAGTAACAATAAAGTAACAATAAAGTAACAATAAAGTAACAATAAAGTGACAATAAAGTACTGTAACAATAAAGTAACAATAAAGTAACAATAAAGTAACAATAAAGTAACAATAAAGTAACAATAAAGTAACAATAAAGTAACAATAAAGTAACAATAAAGTAACAATAAAGTAACAATAAAGTAACAATAAAGTAACAATAAAGTAACAATAAAGTAACAATAAAGTAACAATAAAGTAACAATAAAGTAACAATAAAGTAACAATAAAGTAACAATAAAGTACTAAAAAGCAAAGAGACACAGTGAAATATTAATAAGAACCACCAGCTGAGATAGCTTGTTGCCTGGCAACCATTAAAAACATCAACAAACATTGACCAGATACATGAGTCCAGATGCGGCAGCCTACTGCAGTCTGGTACAGATTACAGGGGTGAGGACATTCCTGCACCTTCTTCAAACCCTAGACCGCTTCGCAATTTAGTGTGGGATCCGCGCAAGCAGTGGGAGGTCCTGCGGACAACCGCAAACTGCTCTCTAGAGCGAACCCAACCCATAACGGAGGAGTGAGGCTTGCCCCTCAAGTGGTGCAGTCTGTCCATGATTATTCGCAGGAGTCTGTTCGCCTGCAGGGCCAACACACCATCGCAGGAAACCACGAAAGGCAAGAAATCACCTCGTCGAGCTGTTACTGCAGCGGAATATAACCGTTTCTTCTCATCTTCCGCAGCTTCTAGTATGGACATGGTTGGGCGATTTACATACGACTCGGCATCAAGGTTGGTTGAATGGATATCGAACAACGCCTGAGTCTGTACGTTAATTGTGCCCCTCTATTCCCACGTCGCACGGCAACCCAGCGACATTTCCACCCTCCAGCTGCTCACACACCACGGGCTGTGATGTACCAACCGTTGTTTCACTACTAGTTGCTTGACTAGAAGGCGTGTGCAGTTGGATAAATTGCGGGGCGTAGTGCTGCACTAATGAGCGATAACGGATCGGTGGATTTATGAGCAGTATGAGTAGTCTGGAGTGTGTGTGATGGTGTAGGGTGCAACAACTGCATACAGGAATTCCTCTTGAGTCAGCATCGTATCACGTCAGCCGTTAGGAACACTACAACGGGTGATGGACTCCAGTGGAGTGAGTCGGTTTCATCGTCTACGGGACCGGTTGCCATTCGTTGTGGTTCTCCACAGCAGTTGCCTTTACATAATTGTATTTATATATTGTATATAGTCTGCACCATCTCCACACACTGTACACTCCACGCAGTGATTGTGGTATGGTTCCACGGTTCCTAGCCTTTACGGTACCACCCCCTCGCCAATTCGCTGAACCGGAGGCAGTGTTGGCCTTCCAGCGATGGTTGCTAAACACAACAATAGCTCAGGTCATGGAGCTGAAGGCCGTGGAGGTCCGAGTAGTAGGTACCAAGCATCACCTTGCATCTCGTCTGGCGGACCCGAGCCTAATCGAGCAAGTCGTCCACCTGGCCAACACCTGGTGTGGTGGTAAGCTCGAGCGACGGAGGTCTGATTAAGAGGATGAAAAGTTTAGGTGGTGGGCTGGCAGCCAAGGGTCGCCCTTACTAAACGTTATTGGCACGGTTCAGTGTGAGGATGGAATAGTCCTACCTGAGATTGTCGAGTCGGTGCTCAGGCTTGGGGCCAAGAATCCATTCAAAACTAAGTTTGTCACCACACTCTTTTACTCCCAGGTGGACTATTTCACCCACACCACCGATGCGGATAAAGTAAGTGTGTCCCACCACGCCCAGAATTACGCTCGGTTAATGCGCCTCCAGCGGCAGTCTGATGCTGTCTCTACAACGGCGCGTTATCTGAAGCAACAGGGTTTGATTGCTGTGCCGTTTGACAAGGGGAATTGGTACTGCATTATGAAGAAGGAGTCGTACCTCGCCAAAGCGGACCCGGCCAGTTCGGTTTGTTTTTACAACATCTAAACTGCACCAGTCACTCCCATCTCCCAAACACCCCATCCCGGAAATCCTTGCGTCTAACGTCGTTTATTCTTTCTCTTGTCCCTCTTGTAAGGGGGAATATGTTGGACACACCATCCAACACTTGTTTGAACGCGTTAGACAGCACCAGGATGGGACAGCCAATGATGGGAGCGAACAGGGTAAGACTGTGCACAACCACATCATGACACACCGCGGCGAGCCCAATACATGTTGGCTGACTGACTGGCGTGAATTGTATAAACATTTCACTGTAATTGCTAGACACCCATTGCGGCCAGTCTTACAAAAGCTTGAAATGTATTACATCCAAACACGCAAGACGGTTATCAACAAGCAGAAACGTGACTGGCGCAAGTTTACGGTGCTGCTTCCCTGTGGTTAGTTACAGTACAGACATCTCTTTATTTTGTTGCCTGTTCCGCCCCCCTTTGGGAATCTCTGCCTACATCTCCTTGCTTGGCCTCCTGAGAATGCCTTCAGTTGCGGGGCGAAACCTACCGATCAGCTGGCTGCCGTCAGCTGATCACTGATTGCATGCAACATCTAGGTCTTGTTGCTTTATAGTTTTTTACATACTTTGGCACTGACATACCTGTAAGGTTTTTACTTAACGTGCTTGATTAATAAATAAAATACAATTAACTCTTTATTATAGGATTTTCAAGCTTCTATGTACTTCTATTATAAATTAATAAACATTCGTTGACCGCGCAATGCTACATTTGTG
Source organism: Nemertoderma westbladi (assembly GCA_032718475.1). Lineage (NCBI taxonomy): Eukaryota > Metazoa > Xenacoelomorpha > Nemertodermatida > Nemertodermatidae > Nemertoderma > Nemertoderma westbladi. The sequence continues at coordinate 23,160 of JAUCBJ010003205.1, forward strand.
TTGTATTATTTATTATTTTGGCACTTTTCTAACTATATTATTTCACTCTATCTATTCATAGAGTACAAAATTAAGTTTGACACGAATATTCAATATATTACATACTGTATGTAATAATTATTAGCTTTAACTCATTCCATTCCAGAACATAATTGTCTCTATTTTGTATCATTGACAAAAGTGTTTTCGTTAGTTTCATGCAAGGTGTAGTAAATAACAGGTCATGCAGCGAGCGGATTGCTGAAATTAGCGTTGGCCGATATTTTCCTATTTATGGCACTTTTTTCATAATAATTCCTTAGAAACTTATTTTATGCTACGTTTGTTAGGTAGATATGATGACTAGAGTTCATAGAAATGTAATAAAATGTCGGGACTCTTACACTTTTAAGTGCCATTATATCCATATTTTGATATAATAAAATGATCTTAAAATATTTGTTCTAGAACAAAAAATATTTTTTCTAGAACAAAATTTTTATATTAAATGTATAGATAATATGTTCTAGAACATTAAAAAAAATATATATTATATTGTGTTGTATGCGTATTTTGGTGAAGGGGATTTTGATATAACATACAGTAGATATGTTCTTGAAATGAGTCTAGTCATGTATCTGATAGTCAGGAATCAGTAGTATGTATTCTGCACTACTATGCCTATTGCAGTACATGTCAGCATGTTGTATACTGCAGCACTGCTATATGCAGATATGATTACAAGATTATATATGGAGGCTATATTTTAGTTATACTGATATGCGTTTATTATATTCCGGGGTATACGAAACACAACATGGCGCAGTGTGTCTGAACTTAGCGGTTCGAACTATTAGTTTGGAACGACGGTATCTTGAAATCTTGGCGTATTTCTACCGGTAACAGCCCCTACTGCCCTAGGCCTAAATCCCGCATCCTGATGGCTGACTCGGAACTCGCTCGTCGCCTGAGAAAGAATCACTCAGGGTACAAGTCTGCCTACACTCGGAACTCGAATCAATTAGTTGCGCTGATCGACGATATCCGACAGGATACCCAAACTGTTCAACCTCACGTTGTTCTCGACTCCCTGCAGGAGTTACTCGCAAAGGTTCAAACTGCCTTCGAACGTGTCGGCGCGTCTCTAATAAATCTACAGACCAACGACGGAAATTATCGTAATTCCCGACACCATGGAAACGGGATTGAAAAAAAAATTTAATGTAAAATATTTTGATAGACTTTTATTCCCTTTACTCATATACCAAATCTCAAGAACAGAATCCCCTGTCGTCTTGAATTACAGGCGCTCGAAATTTGAACTTGGTTACCTTGGCAACTAACTACAAGGTAAAAATTCCAGAAAAACTTTTTATTACATTTCTATGAACCCTAGTCATCATAAAAGTAGCACATAAAGAAGATTCTAAGGAAATATTATGAAAAAAGTGCCATAAATAGGGTAAGATCGGCCCACGCTAATTTCAGCAATCCGCTCGCTGCATGACCTGTTATTTAGTACACCTTGGTTTCATGTGAGAGTGAAGTTCATTCTTTTGTAGAGTCAATTCTTTTTCTAGACTTAATTAAATGTCTTTCGAAATGAGATTCATATAAAATATCTGTTTGTTAGATGTCTACTAAAGTACTTAATTACTAAATAGATTTATTAATTAATTAGATTAAATAATCGCAATTTAAAAAATTTTATTAAAAATTTCAACATCGAGTGTTTTTAGTTTCAGGTTCTCCAAAATTGTGAAAAAATATTATTAAAACAAAACAAATAAATCGTGTTTTATTTTTTTACAAAGAATTAAATCATTATTTAAAATTACGCGTTCATAGTAATGTCGTGTTAGGCCTATTAGCCAATCATATTCTGTCGCATATGTTTTCAACCTAAATGGAGCAGCTAGAAAGTATAAGACAGTGAACTACACAATTGAACAGTATGATTGATACAATGTACAATATGCAATTATATTTTGATCATAGGTTGGTCATACATGATCTATTCTAATAAAGTTCAAAGAATTATCCTATTAGCTAATAAGAATTGAGTTAATGATTCAATGAAGATATTAATACATTTAAGTTAACGGCAATCCCAAACATTATATTAAAATATTATTATTTAACATACTTCAGTGGGTTTATTGTCGCTACACTTATCTTCTTACAGTTGTTGTGGGGCGAGTCAAAACTGCGAGTCATCAGCGAACTGTTATAATTATAATATGGCCGTTTTATAAAAGTCGGTATGTGTGTGTGTGTGTCAGTCAGCGTTTGCATCGGAAGCCAATATATAACTAGCCATTATAGTATAATTCTAATTGTTCTCAAGATGGCTTGCAGCTTTTGCTGCACGAAGATCGTGTTAATAATATGAAGAATAAATTGCAATAATTTGTGTTATTCAATAAATCATTATTGAAATAATTGGAAATTATATTAATACATTATTTATAATAGAAAAGCCAACAAGCAGTAAAATAAACTGCCTAAATATTAAATCAAAATTTGAGATTAAACAAAATGACTCATTGGATTGAACCCAGTGTTTTTATGGCATCTGATTAGCTCAAAATCCAATATTTCACTCTTCAATATCAACATGGTATTCTTCAATATCAATATGGCGAGTAATATGAATAATATTACATAATCGTGCAGTATTATTACACGTTAATTCAATATATATTGAATATTCAATAATTAACATAAATTCAAACAATATTGCGCAAATATTAATTCAATATACAAATATATTGAATCAATATGTTGACATGTTGGCATCATATTGAATCAATATGATGACATGTTGGCAACATATAATGAATCAATATTCGCTCATTTTGAATTAATATGTTAACATGCTGGCAACATATTGAATCAATATGTTGTTAATATTAAAAAAAAATATGTTAGCAACATATTGATTCACTATTTTGCCGCGGCAAATTTAAAATATGACCTGTCTATCTTACAGTTTCATACTTATTCTGAAGTACAGTACTACTGCACTGCGGTTGTGGACCACAGCTGTCCAGTTTGGTTAATATAATGAAATCCTTCCCCATAATCCTCCCACCCTTCAAAATAAGTTGGGAAAACTGTCAATATGTTGCCAAAATGTCAACATATTGATTCAATATGTGCGAATATTGATTCAATATGTTGCCACAAAGTCAAGATATTGATTCAATATGTTGCCAACATGTCAACATATTGATTCAATATGTTACCAACATGTCAACATATTGATTCAATATTTGTATATTGAATTAATATTTGCACAATATTGATTGAATTTTTGTTAATTATTGCATATTCAATATATATTGAATTAACGTGTAATAATACTGCACGATGATGTAATATTATTCATATTACTCGCAATATTGATATTGAAGAATACCATATTGATATTGAAGAGTGAAATATTGGAGTTGGAGCTAATCAGATGCCATCTTGTTTTCACATCTTAATTCTTAAATCATCTTAAGAAACTATTCAGTTAAACTGTTTTTCCTTTTTCTAAGAATAGGGGTAGATTCTTCAAAGTTTCTTGCAGTGAAATACAAACAGTAATGTTGGGTAATTAGGACGCAGTTTGTGCCAATGCAGACCAACCCCAACGAGAACTTCGTAAAATTCGTTAATATTGATATCCAATTATCACCATTGGCTGCGAGTATCACCATCTGTGTGACACTTAAGGTACCCCCACTGAAATCTAAAATAACCCTCCATATGCTCACACCAATTGTAGATTTCTTTTTGTAGTTATTGTACATCTGGGGAAAGTATTTAATCAAAGTCAAAATTAGTTTGATGTATGAAACCAAGGTGATAAAATACAACCATAACAGAACCTGACTCAATGAGAGGACAGTGAGTAATCCTATAATGATACAGACAAGGCCCATTAATGCGACAGTCACCCTACTGACTGTCTGTGATCCTCTGTCGTAGACTACGCATTGTATACTTTCTATTGAAGCGGCGCAGAGGTTGTGTAAAGAGAACGCCAAGTCGTTTAGATGTACGGGATTGGTACTGGAAGGGTAGAGGTACCGGTACTCCTTGTGAACTACTGGTATGTAATACATCCCGATGTTGTATAGCGCGTAACAGAAGAAACCAGCCTGTTAATGTAAAAGAATACATTTACAGTAACGGTTGGCAAAAAGTGATCAGAAGGTGTGCGTGCGTGACCGGGAGGAAAATGATACCGGGAGCTATAATATATATAATAACAAAGGCGCTGGAGCTTATTCATGTATAAAACCAAGGAAGGGTTTTAAATTACAGTAAATTGAATGCGAATTCGCCATAAACATATGTTTAATCAATCCGGCATTCATATCATTTTGCTTTTAGTAACTAATAAACTAAACTTACCAAACTAATAAACGAAACTTACCAAGTGAAACACAATGTAATCCAAACTCAACCCAGATACACTCGTCCTTCTGTAATTGATCCATATCTGTGGGTAGACACAGGCAGCCCAGGCAGCCATATAGCTCCAACCAATCACAATAGAAAACCAATTAACCAATGAACTGTGGACAACATCAACATTAACATTCAACTGATCGAGGCCGTTCCAGAACTGTCGATTAGCCTCCAATAACAGACTGCATGCCCCTGCATCCACACCAAATACTGGAATTACTGCGATGCTATTATTGTTTGTACTTATCGAATAAGCCGTACATATAGAAGGGTTTATGCTGGTTGCGTTTATTTCGATGTCGCAGTTGTCTGCAGAGGCTCGGTTGGGAACCACACTGGTGTTCGTTGTCTGTCCGACAACTATTGTCAATTTGTCGTCACTTATAATTAAAGTGAAGTCATCACATGATGATTCTGTTCTTATAGTTGTCAATAATAAACAGAGGAAAAATATATTTCTCGACGTGTCATTAAATTTCATGATTATTGATACTTTTACTTGTTGATACTACATATAAACCAGATGTTATTATGTATTTACGTTTTAAATTCTCGATCATCATTATCAAACCAATATAAACAGAAGCAACTAAAGTGGCACGCAGTACAGAATATAATCAGAACTGAATACGGTACACAGAGAACCCCGTCACCCAGGGGCGTTAATAGCA
>JAUCBJ010003206.1:0-39254 GCA_032718475.1 Nemertoderma westbladi
GCTGCACAATACTGCACACTAATCTGCCGATCTTCACTGATTTTAGTCACATATAAAAGGAACACAGACTGACTCATGTAGGGTCTATCAAATAACATTAGATTCACTTCAAACCACTTTAACATAAGTCACAATCGTTTATCTGTAACCTTTCTCTCTTACCTTCGGTATATCAAGAATATTGGGTTTCGGGGTTATTTCTCGTTATTCCAAATATAATAATTCATCAACCATATTATGAAGAACTGACAGTAAATAGCAGTATAACAATATAAAAGTATGCACAGTGTTACACTGTATGCAGTGTATGCAGTACTGCAGTATGCAGTGATTACGAAATTGCAGTTAAAGGATATATGTCCTTATAATTAAACCTACTAGTGTTGAGCTAAAAAGCAGAAAGCACAAAACACTACAAAGCCGTTCTTTCGTGGCTTTGAAAAACTCGTGACTACTGCTCTATACGAGGATACCAACTACCCTTATTCCACGAAGCTCCCGTTCAACACAGAGAAAGAGCAGTGAGATAGGAAAATTTCAGTTCAGTAGCTCTGTGATGGGTCAAAATCAAAGCTAACTCAAATTCTATTGGCAGATACAGAAAGCTGCAACATGGCAATATCAGCCGTTAGCCGTCGTCATGGTAGCGACACTGTTTTCAAGAGTATCGAGCTTTTTACGTCATGAAATTGCAGATTATGTCCTCTAAAGTACAAATACAGTTCAAATACAGAAGAAATGACTTTTATGTCCTCTAAAACACCAGTACAGCAAGGACACGGCCTTTTTATGCCTGGCAAACCAACTACAGAGTACTTTAAGGGAAACTAACCGGTTAATGACGCAAAAGCTTTTACACTCTCTCTCTATCCTCTCGCAAACTCTGGTTCGCCAACTCTGTTTCTCTCGCCACCCGCTCTCTACGCTCGCTGTCTACTCTCGCTTCTCGCTCTCTATGTTTGTTCATCTCTCTCGTCTCTCGCTCCTTACGCTCGTTCTCCGCTCTCGTCTCTCGCTCAAGGCGTTCCTTCTCTACTCTTGCTTCTCGTTCCTTACGTTCCTTCTCTACTCTCGTTTCTCGCTCCTTACATTCCTCCTCTACTCTCGTTTCTCGCTCCTTACGTTCCTCCTCTACTCTCGTTTCTCGCTCCTTGCATTCCTCTGCCTCTCTTCCTTCTTGTTCTCTACAATTTCTCGCCACCCTCTCGGCCCTCTCTCTACACTCCCTCAACAACTCCCTCTCTTTCTCCAACAACGCAGTTCCCTCATCCAACTGCCTCTCTAACTCTTTCTGGTCTAGCGCCACCATGTCTAATTGACATGCCAGATCTATCTCTAACACCCTTCTTGCTTTTACGGAGGATGTAGCGGACTTATCGGTCGCGACGGACTCCCGTTGCCTCTCTGTCCTACTAACTTTCCCCCGCTTTCTGGGGTTCTCGCTAACCGACGAGACCAAATCCTCGGGGTTAACCTCGGATTCGTCCTCGTGCGGGTCTGCCCAACCCACTAACTTAATTCCCCTAGCATCCACTAAATACGGCCCTATGTACACTACTTGGGGCTCCATTATCCCGGACCGCCACAGTTCAAATAGTTCAGTGGCGACCCCCTCGCTCTCTCACTCGCTAGTTCTCCCTGCCCGAAACGAACTAGGTATCTGAAATGTTTGTTCGACTCATCTAGTCGCTGGCTCAACTTCCCCTGGTCTACCTTTGCTCCCTCTCTGGCCTCTTTGAGCTGTTTCTTTGTGGCGTTGTAGGCCCGTCGAAGCCAATTGCTGGTTCCGACGTCCTCGTCGCCGACATCTCCTCCTCCTCTCCTGGTTCGGCGTCGTACCGGCGGCCCCATGTCGCCGTTCCGGTGGGCCATCCATCGCCCTTGGCCTGTGGCTTGCTGGCGACTTCGGCACTTCGACTGCCATCGTGCATGGACTCGTCCTCTCGTTGTAGTAGGCGGCCGCCCTCCGCTTGGGCTGCCGGATCGTCTCTCGTCGGCGAATCCGGCATTGCGGGTCGATGCCGTCGCGTCGCGGCCTCGTGAATCGTTTCGTTGGTATCGTCCGGGGTCCGCGGGAGTGTCCTCTCTCCCTCTAGATCTCGGGGCTCTGTGCTCATCTTTAACTTTCTCTCTTGGTGGCTGGCAGTCACAGTTTACAGTGTTGGGAATTTCGTACTGTGACGGGATCAGGGGATCCCGACCGGTTTATTACGTTACGCGTCACCGTGTAATTGGGAAAAAGATAGTTTGTCTTTGTCATTCCGATATTGTTATAGGTTAATCCAGATAGTGATATAGAATATAATAGCACAGTTGATTGTAATTGAATGTTAATAGTAATATAAATGTTATACCGGTAGTGACGGTGACGGTACGAAATGTCACCAATCTGCACTAGATGACTGAGTAAACTGAACTGACCGGTATTGGTATACAATATAATATTGTCCCTGTGTGTTGTCCCCGTTATTGGGTGTGATACGAGATTAGTCGTGATTAATCTCGTATCCCCAATATTGCTGAAAAAGTGCCACTTCCCAACTTTATGGGGATAGTGAGGCGGAATTGAATCCACTCACAAATAAATATAGTATAGGGTCCAAAACTCTAAATAATTTTTATTTAGAAAAATTACAAAATTCATAAAAGTTATTTTTAAAACCCGTTTCTGAGGATTTCGTTTTTCAAAATCTACTTAGCCTATCAGCCTCAAAAATTACCGGTCTAGACCTAATACCTGCCCATTTTCTTAAGAATGGTGCTGAAGTACTTAAAGTGCCTATTACTTTTATTATTAATTACTCTATTGTAGATAATGAAGTACCAGACGAACTGAAATTAGCTAAGGTTGTTCCTCTGTATAAAAAGAATAGTAAAGTAGAACCCTGTAATTACAGACCTGTTAGAGTTGTATCTAAAATTCTAGAACGTTCTGTTTTTCTACAGCTGGAGGCATATATTAGTAGGCTAAATCTGGTCTATGAACTTCAGTCCGGTTTTCGCAAATCATATTCTACAGACACCTGCCTTATTAACTTATCTAATACAATTAGATGTAATAACGCAAAGGGTTTATATACTGGTATGGTAAAGTTGGACCTACAAAAGGCTTTCGATACTGTAGATAATGAAATTCTGCTTGGTAAGTTAAGCCTGATGGGTGTAGGTTCTATAGACTGGTTCAAGTCCTACCTGTCAGACAGAGGTCAAACAGTAGTCATTAGCAAATCGCAGTCTACTGTACAAGAGATTACCTGTGGTGTACCGCAAGGTAGTTAGTTATATTAGGTCCTCTGCTTTTTGTATGCTATGTAAATGATATGATAAGTAGTATATATCCCGATTTTAAACTCATTTTATATGCCGACGACAGTGCTCTTATTTTCTCTCATAAAGATCCTATCCATATTTCATAACATCTATCCATAACATCTAAGTTAAGTGCAGTTCTAGAATCCTGTAATGAGTGGTTGGTTGATAATAAGCTATCCATTCACTACGGTAAGACTGAAAGAACAGTCCAGAATCTCCGGATAGATATTTTTAAAGAACACAAGGGAACACACAAGAACATATTAGAACACACTAGAAATACACTTCGAACATAGGCGACACAGCAGAAATTAAAATCAGCACCAAAAAATTGCACACTAGCACACTAATTTTCCGAGAATACAGAGGAAGCCTTAATAGGCCTAGTGTAGTAGAGTTGTTTACTACTCCATCCCATCATGCTTTGTGCTTTGGCATTACAACTGTTGGATTATTCTGGTAATAATTGGGATTGTATCGACAAATACAATCAGGAAACGCCCTGAATGCGGTACGAACTAAAATACTGAACCAGCTGAAACCACCTGAAACCAGCAGTAAACCTCCTTGAAACCAGCTGTGAAAACCAATCATATTACTTTCTAGGGGAAGTTAGATCTCGGCATGTATCCAGGGGTGTACCTTAGATCCTAGACACGAACTTAGATCGGGCTCTATGTAGTTGTGAGACTTTGGGATCTTAGAAACGGTATTAGATTCTTGGTGTGATATTAATGATCGACCTTATATCCTAGATGCGAACTTAGATCCTGGGTGCGCCCTACATCCTAAATGCGAATTTAGATCCTAGATGCGATCTTAGATCCCGGGTGGACCTTAGATCCTAAATGCAAATTTAGATCATAAATGCGAATTTAGATCCTGGGTGCGATCTACTGTACAGGTGCGACCTTGATTGTTACACACGAACTTAGAAACTAAAAATTAAAATTAAATTTTAAATTTTAAATAAAAAAAAATTAATTACTGTAGGCCTACCCTACCCTGTAATATGCCAATTATTTTTACAGTAGGAAACCTACAGTAGGCCTATGTACCGTCAGACAGTGTGCGGTGCCGGCAAACTGATCTGTATGTAATGTACTGATGCAGTATGGGTACGAATGCAGGCGCAGGGTATGAACAGACAGAGCTGTACAGACAGATGCTATTCCTGTATTCCAGAGATGCTAGACATAGTACAGATGCTAAGACTGGTTAATGTGTCACTATAAAACTGCTGTACTGTAGGCCTACCGTAATTGTTGTACTGTTGTAATGTAGCCAAACTGCTGAACTGTACGTCGGATCAGACAGAGGTCGCACGCAGGATCTAAGTTTGTATCTATGGTCTCAGAATCTAAGTTCGTACAGTACCGCTTTCAAATAACGTCGTATTGGTTCCTAATAGGATCCAATTAGGATCCAAGTCACTGATTCACTACTATTGGGGGTTAGGATTTAATTGGAAATGAAATTTAGCCCAAATTCCAGACTTGGAGGCACTTAGGATTTGACTTGGATTTCATTAGGAATTTACTTGGAAATCGGCGCTTACTTTGATATCTGGAAGGTGGACTGACTCAGACTATGCTTGTGCTGGTCCACTTATTCTCTATCCTGTCAATCATTATGTTGTATAGAATGGACTAGACTCAGCATAAAGTTTGCGTAGTGTTCAGTTCATTACATTGAGGTATGGATATCGATGTCATAGGATGGAAGTGTCATATATAAATTTATATAATTAATTAGAGTGCGTTAAACTTAGTTAGAGACTACATTCATCTATCAATAATATATCCGACATCCAATATACGTTTGTTTGGGGCCCTATCCAGTTGGTTATAATAAATTGCTAGATTAGTTCCTAACAGGGGCGCAGCCACGTTCCCAAAAGTGGGGGGGACGATAAAATAATTTTAGGTCCGGCATAACACCCCCCCCCCCCCCCCCCCCCCCAATAAAAATGGACTCCATCATAGCTCAACGCAAAATATGTAACATTCAACGCCCATTATACTGCCATATCTCAGATATTCTTTTTGAAAAAATTTGAATTTATTACAATTTAGTTTCCCTGCAACAACGTCATCTTCCATTCGTTATCGTTACCAACGAACCCTCTATAAGATTAAAAGGTCGACTGAGATACCTATTTAAAGCGCTTGTAGGTAAGGATTGAAAGCGATGACGGGTTGATACAGTATCTCGACACGGGGAATTAACAAAAAAATTAATTATCAATACATTTGTTTCTAACGAAAACAATATAAGACGAAATTGTGGGGATATGAAAATACACCGTATATTATCAGACTTTGCAAAAACAGTTCATGGTGTTTGGAAATATGCGACAGGGTTGGGAAGGATTGAAATGTACATATGTATATGAGTTATTAGTTATACTGCAATACCCGATCAGAGTTTTTTACGATTATTTGAATTTTAAATTGTATATAGAAAGTGTAAAAAGTGCCGGGGATATATGATATGGTGTCCCCCCCTACCTGAAAAGTGGGAGGGACGTGTCCCCCCCGCCCCCCCCCCTATAGCTGCGCCACTGGTTCCTAAGTAAATATACATTCCGTATCCTTTGTAGTTGTAAATCATGTATCTGTTTGAACTCAGTAGAAATAATGTGTAATGCGCCATTTTGTAAAGTTCACTGTCACAACATTGAATATAGAGTTTACGTTGTTATATTAAAGAAAAACAATTTTCTATTTTGGAACTTCCAGTTGGGGAAAATCCATTATAGGAAGATTACACTCCTCCTACTGTACCTTGTATTACCAGCCTCTGACGTAAATAATATTTAAAATATAAACTCTAATAGATGAAATCCACACACATCCGCACATAGTTAACGTCCGTCGGCCGGTGGGCTCTGGAATAATTTAAGATCGGATTGAACTTACAAATAAATGTAGGATCACAACACACACTGTATTTATTACTATTGAACATATTTTGAGTAATAAAGATAAGTAACAATGTTTGTGTAATTATTAATAGAATAAATATTAGTTTATTTTCATTTATTAGTTTAATTAATAATTAGACAGGGGCTAAAACTGGGCGACTAAATAAATGTATGTTATCCACGGGAAATGTTCATTTCCTATAGGCCTACACATTGACATTCTGCTTACTATACAAACACTGCTTGCTGTAAGGGGAGTACAGGGGTAGATAATTGGGTGTTCAATTATTATTATAGTCTTAAAAATAAATATGGGCTATTAATTATTAGCAGCCCACTTACTGCCTAACACGCTGTATCTCATTGTGTAGTTAAATATCCTTTCGGCCAATAATAAGTCATTGATTAGTCCCCAAGGAGGACTAGGGACTATAGCCCCCCACACCTTGCCCCCCACCCACCCCCCCCTCCCTTCCCGACATAGATAAACTGTAATATTGAAGATAAACTGTAATATTGAATGATATATTTTACTGAAACACACAAGTTTCGTATTTAAACATAACTGCACCCACAAAGCACATTACACTCTCCAAGCAGATTCCGCAACATGTCACAATCCGTATCGCTACCACTACGAAAAATAAATGACATACATCCTACAGGAATTTACAGACCCTTATGAGTTTAGTGGTTTGTAACAAACTTAACCTCTTGGTATAATGATATTAATATTAATTATAAATTATATTTATTATACCATGGAAATGGTTAAATTGCCAGATCTAAAAAGTTCGCACAATAATTTAATTAATTAATAAATTATTAAAAGTTTGACGTCCGAATAAAATCAGATTGCGCCTTAGCAGCCCAACTACTTGTTGAGGCGCACTCAACGTGTTGGCGGGCCTATTTTACACAAGCGGCGTTACCTTTACCGTATGGTAGTTAATATGTCCAGATGTTGAGTTACAGCCAGTAGTGTGTACTTTGCATATTTAACATTAGCCTATGGGGAGTATTGTTGTTGTAAGATAAGTCAGGGGAAGGGAAATACAACTCAACCACTAGACAAAGCGGCTCTCTTTACTACATTCAGCTATCCCAGGAGGTTGATTGACAGACACTTCTAAGCTTTGATATTTAGCCGCTCTAGGTAGACTTACATTAGGCAAATTCCAAGTGATTTCCTAAAGGTTATTTATTTCCTATTAGGTTCCTATTAGGATCCTATTAGGATCCAATAGGACGTTATTTGAAAGCGTTACTGTATCTATGGTCTCAGGATCTAAGTTCGCATGTAGGATCTAAGTTCGCGTGTAGGATCTAAGGTACAGTAGCACCCCTGGTTTCCAGCCAAGATCTAAGTTCCCCTAAAAACTAATATTATTGGTTTTCACAGCTGGTTTCAGGTGGTTTACTGCTGGTTTCAGCTGGTTTCAGGTGGTTCCAGCTGGTTTCAGGTGGTTTCAGCTGGTTTCAGGTGGTTTCAGCTGGTTTGAGGTGGTTTCAGCTGGTTCAGTATTTTAGTTCGTACCCCTGAATGGGGGATTGTAATGGTGAGTTTAGTTTAGTTCCGTAGTTTACCGTCCGTAGTTTTGGAATTTTTCAACACCCTGATTCAAAAACTGTAAAATTTTGAATTTTGTCATGGTAGGTTCTGGAATAATATTATTCAATGATATTAAATATACGATATTACATTATTGGCGGAACTGCCTGTTAACGTATTCCATTGTGTAGTAACAACGGACTTATCTTAATTTCTTTCTCCTACCGACCGTTCGAACCACAAGACTGATTTAAAGGCTTTTGACACCATCAAAACAATTAGTAGTAGGCGTTGGAGTGATTGGTTCTCTTATCATCTAAAAAGTATAGGTTACGAATAAAACGTTCGTGGGGCCATCGCGCAGCACAAGGCTCAGTTATCAGATACAGATTAAAATTGAGCGACTGTATCACAAAATCAGGTTTTGAGAAATGTACCCACACCACCAATCAATCAAAGAAAGGGGGACAGTACGTGTTCACCCCTTTTAATCTCTCCCCCCCCCCCCCCCCACCCTTCCCACCCACCAGTAATTTATAACTATCGATGCCTTCAACGCAGTAGGCAGTGCAGTACTCGTCTTCATTATTATAAACGTCGTTGTGCTCGTCCTGTTTTGTATTTATACATATTTCCTAAACGCAGACTGACGGACGATCTTTATAACTACCGATGCCTTCAATAGGCGAAGCCAGGTATGGTTTATAGGAATTTAATCTACGCAGTACTGGTCTTCATTATATGCCTCGTTGCGCTCGTCGCTCGTCCTGTTTTGCATTAAAATATTTTTCCTAAACAAAGACTGACGATCTTTATACAGTTATAACTATGCGAAGTTTCGAAACTGTGCGAGTAACTGCTGATACATCTATGTGGAGATGTGTGATACAACGCCAACGCATCGTATGCCGATGTAGTAATATGGGTATTGAAATAATATTAAATCAATGTACACTCTTAAAGCTGCAGCGAAAATATGTAGCTAATTTCCTAGGTTACATATAAAATAATAATATTATTTTTAAGAACATTAATTTTACTACTTTGCAAAAATTCAATTAAAAAATATCCAGACAAATATATTGCGGAATAAACTATTTCAGATATAAGCCTACAACAGTCATGAGTATTTATGTCATTATATCTTCTGTCACCTGAGATAGTAAGTAATACAACATTTATAGTATAGAGTCAATAGGAATTGAAATACAGGCAGTGTGGTTAGAGTTATGTCTGTGTTGCTATAGCAATACTACTGGCTGCATATTACAGTACAATTCCCCTCTGCCCTGGTGCCAGCTAGCAGCTCTACACCCCCGCAGAGACTATGTTGACCAATAATGGGAAGGACTAAATTTGTACTCAATAATTGTGCCGCTTTAATTACGTTTAGATCAATTAAAGACACATTTATTAAAGCAAATCGATTGAACTAATTAAAAACTATAATGGAATGTTGTATGGGGATTACAGCTGTATAACTTTTAAGTATAATTATTTAAATCTTATACTAGAAAATGATTAATATCATTTAAGGAGGCAGGTTGAAATTGATGTTGTTACCCTAATCAACTTAATAAAATAATTAACTGCTATTATCTTAGTTTCTCGAAGGCCACGCGAAAATTCAACTTGGAAAATTTCTAAACTTTGGCCAGACTATATGTGTACCAAGTTTGGTTAAATTTCATTAATATTTGGCTGAGTTATTAACGTTTAAAATTGGACACGACAGAACAACAGACACAACGATTGAGTTAGTGGTACCTGTATGCTAAGCTCGCTTACTTTCGTCGCTCGCCCCACAGGACATTGTGTTGTGATCGCTTCTAACAAAGGCTGTTTTTTCCATTACTACTACTACTACTACTAGGATCGGCATGCTGCATTGCAGCTGCATTTTTAAGAATGCTGTGCCGGCTTGTCAACAAAATTGCACCGCCACAACTCCCTATCACCCATGACATTTGCTAGATCATCCGCATCTTTAAGGCCAGTGTCCTTTAAGATGCGTCTCAAGAAAGTCATGGGCTGTCCACCATGCTTATTTACTCCATGAGGCTGCCAAAGTACAAGATTATGCACTGGCTGGTCCTCACGGCGAAAGCAATGTCCTGCAAAGCGGAGGCGATTTTGTTCTAGTGTCAAGCTTGGGGGAACCAATGAGACACCTCCAATGTTATATAGTGTCTGGTTGGAGATGTGTGCATTGTACTTGACACAATGTACCCGGCGTAGCATTCTTGTGAATGTGCCATCCAGAGATTTGGTGTCCTCAGCAGTTAGAGCCCAGCATGGACTCCCGTAGAGGAGTACTGGAACTACTGCTGCTCTAAATAATCGGACCTTAAGTTTCCGATTATTTCTCGGTGACTTCCAAATCCTGGAAAGCCTATTCAAGGCTGCCCATGCCTTTCCCTTACGTATTCGAAGGTCCTCACCTGACTTCCGGATCCATGATCCCAGGTAACAGAAGTCGTCCACATGCTCAAGCATACCATCCTTTGAGCTTATGCTCATCCGATCAGAGACTTGCTGAGGACTTTCAAAGTTAACTGTCAGAATTTTGGTCTTTCTGGAGTTAATAAAAAGACCAACACTAGAAGCAGCATGTTCTAATGAGCTGAGGAGCCGCTGGGCTCCCTCTAATGATTCTGAGAGTACTCCTAAGTCATCAGCAAAGTCTAGATCAGTTAGGTACTTGGCAGGATTTCCTCGACTTCTGGAGCCAGTAGGTGGAGTTATCATCACCCCATCATCATTATGATGATCTAAGGACATGCGTAGAACATAGTCAACCACAATAATGAACAAGAATGGTGCAAGTGTGTCTCCTTGGAGGACGCCCCATAACACTTCAAATGGTTCTGTGTCACCGTCAACAGTAGACACAAATGTTGTCGAACCATCGTATACTGATCTGATTGCTGCAATAATTTCATCAGGAATCCCATATAATGAAAGTATGCTGAACATACGTGAGCGAGAGACTGAATCAAAGGCCTTGAAGAAGTCAACAAAGATAACAGCCAGATGCCTGTCTTTCTTTTTTGATAACTCTTCAATTATCCTTCTAAGTGCCAAAATGGGCTCCATGGTCCCACGACCTTTACGGAACCCATTCTGATTTCCACGTAGCAGTCTCTCAATGGGATCCCTGATGCGATTTAATAGAATTCTATTGTATAGTTTTGCAGCAATCGAGATCAATGAGATTCCCCGAAAAGAACCATAGAGTGTTAGGTTGCCCTTCTTGGGAACTGGCACCAACTTATTTGTTTTCATTTCTTGTGGGACTCTTGTTGTACGGTACATGTCTACTATGATGGGATAGATGAGCTTTAAACACTCAGGTATTTTAAAGACCTCAGGGGGAACACCATCTACTCCACTGGCACGATTGGTCTTAATGCTCTTTGCAGCAGCCTTCACTTCTGCAAAGGAGATATCGCCAATGGGAATATCTGGGAGTACAGACTCAGACACTTTTACTTCTATAAAGTTATCAGGCAATACCCTGTCATTATTGAGGAGCTTTTCAAAGTGGGCTTTCCAACCATTGAGGCGATCGGCTGGTGATTCAGCCTTAACCTTGGTGGTTGGTTGGCTTTTCCGCCCAGTAAGCAGATTGATCGATTTCCATGCCTGGGATGATTGCCTGCTGTCGTCAGCATCATTGATGGCATCAACCTGTTGGTTTATTAGCTCCTGTAGATTAACAGAGTACTGCCTGTTCAGGGACCTAGATGCAGCTTTAACTGCATTCTTGGCCGCTGTAGTCTGTTTGAGTCGGGACTCTTTCTGCGCCTTATGAAGGTCATTTCGGCACTTCTGAATTTTGTTGTCAGTCCAGGGGGCCCTTTTCCTGTTTCGAGGGTATACAGGAACTGTTTCTGCAGCTGCTAACTTAACTGCTTCTGTAAAGGCAGTATAGCCCTCACAGTGATCTGCAGCCTCAGAGGCAAGAGCCTCATACCTGTTGCTCAGCTGTAGTGTGAAGCTGGATCTCACACTTGGCTGTTGCAACAGAGAGGACCAGTCATGCCGTGGCAAGGCAGATTTCGTTGTTCTGCTAGCACGCAGACTAAGTCTTACCTTGGCCACAATAAGGCGGTGATCACTGGAGAAGGGTCGAAGTGTAAATGCATTACAGTCTTGTATAGAGCTCCTGTATTTCCTACGAAACAGAATATGGTCTATCTGGGACTTGTGACCACTGGGTCCACTATGAGTCCATAGCTTTCCAGTTCGCTTCTTGAACTGGGTTCCAGCCGAAAACAATCCATTTCCAGAGATAAAATCCTGAAGATGGACAGAATTTCGGTTAACACTATTGCTATAGACCCAGGGCGATGTAGGTGATTGATGCAGACTTGCATTAAAGTCTCCCAGGAATGTTAAGAATGCATGCTGATCCACTCCATCAGTTGCTGCTTGTAGATTGTGGTAGAAATTTTCCACCTCCTCTACAGGGGCAACACTAGTTGGAGAGTAGCACACAATCAGAACCACCTTAGGAAACTTCTTAGCCAGTCTTCCAGAACATGAGAAGTGGCAACGGATGATGCGGTTAGAGATTTGGTCTAT
Organism: Nemertoderma westbladi; assembly: GCA_032718475.1. Taxonomy (NCBI): domain Eukaryota; kingdom Metazoa; phylum Xenacoelomorpha; order Nemertodermatida; family Nemertodermatidae; genus Nemertoderma; species Nemertoderma westbladi. Next base: position 12,378 of record JAUCBJ010003206.1, read on the forward strand.
TTTGTCCAATGCTGCATGTGCAGTTGGATTCATCAATAGACCAATTCCACCATTGCCACTATCATCTGCTGACGCGAGGGCGACCTGTATGCTAAGCTCGCTTACTTTCGTCGCTCGCCCCACAGGACATTGTGTTGTGATCGCTTCTAACAAAGGCTGTTTTTTCCATTACTCTGTGTTTGAAATGATTCAGGAATGAAAACCACATACTGTACTATTCTGAATAAAATAAAGTCGTTTGTAACACATACAGTACTCAATTTTTTTGGGTAACCATATAACCAACCAATTGTAAATAAAATTACGTTTTATACATATTACTGTAAGTTCAATGGAATCCTATTCCGTGTGTGCCGTTAGTTCAGTAGAATTCAATCCTCCGAGCGCCATTGTTCATATGTCGACTGGGGTATATCGAATTAACGGTTATCTTGCAACTCCTCGCGTCGTGGAAGGTTGGTCCAATTGGATAATGTGTGAAGATACTGTAATGCATAATAATAAATTGTGTTAATGAAACTAATTACTGTTAACTAGTGGCGTGCAAGCAAGCGGGATGTAAATCGTCAATCTTCAGAACACTTCCTATAAATTAATTACTTGGCAACCTTATCGATTTATACTAAGCCTGTATAGAAATCCATTACATAAGCCATTTTTCATCATGAACACAAGCTGTAATTAGTGTTATTTTACCATTGCGTCTATGGCATATGACCTACTATAGGTACGATCCGCCAAGCTGCTGCAAAGCCCCTAAATTTAGTGGGCCAGTTATTTATCGTAGATGGAACCCCAGAAAGAATGTCAGGCGCGTCGAAAGTACTTGTCCCTTAACTTAAATTATGTCCTCTTTCAGATGAGGCAAATAAAAATTTAATAGCTCCAGTAGTTTTTGAGATATGAGGAGTTCTTGGCTCCCATACCATATCAACCTCCTTTCGGAATTGACAAAATTACACAAAATACATCACCCTTCAAAGACTTGGGTATAACCATGAAACCATACTATGCTTTTTTGTTTTGTTGAATTCATTATTAGTAATCGAAAGCACGATTAGAAGCAAAATTTTTATTTGTTTATCAATATAATATACTAAAAGAGCACCAAAAGAGCAAGTAGCACTTTTTTCAAAAGTAGTAATTGGCCGTACAGTTTTGCTACTGAGGTTTTAGAATGTGCTGATTTCATTGGGGAGATTTATTCATCTGCATCAAACATATCGAAGAGTTGTGTAATATAACAACATAGCCATACATATTGTTATATTAGTTATTAGTCAGTTTTTTTGCCCATGGAGCACGAAAAAAACAAGTAGTGGAAATATGATAATGAAAAATCACCACGAAAACAAATTGATTTTATGACCATATAGGTTTTTTGGGATGCTGATCACGAATATGACACTGAAAAATATCCTACCTTGTTGATTACGGCTTTTTTCGATACGTGTCAATGGTGCGCACGAAAAATACAACTAACACAAAATTGATAATCAAAAATCATTACCAAATCAATCTAATTTTATGACATTATGGGTTTTCTGGGACGCTGATCACGAATATGACACTCAACAATATCGTATTATCCAACCAAATTTGATTTTTGCCGTTTGAAATTTTATGCTACTTGTATTTTTCGTCCCACCAGACAAACACCAAAAACGATAGTTGCGTTACCATGTTTTTAACGAATTGTATCGTTATCAGCGCTTTGAAAACCAGTATAGCTTCAGAATTACCAAACCAAAGGCAAAATTTAACAGTTTGAAATTTTTTCTACTTGTACTTTCCGTTCTGCGGCACCAGAATGGCACCAAAATTGGGTTTGCACATACCAGAAATATTTATAACTACTTTCATCGTGATCAGCGACCTCGAAAACCCATATACGTTCAGAATTATCAAACCAAACACAAAATGTTTAGTTTGACAGATTTTTACTTGTATTTGTCGTCCTGGGAGGACAAAATAGCACCAAAAATGATTGATGCATTGCCAGAAAATATTTTTAACAAGTTTTATCGTGATCAGCGTCCTCGAAATCCCTTATACCATCAAAATTGTAATTTTTGAGGCCAAGATCTAAAAAATTCTAAGTAATTCCCCCCCCCCCCCCCCCCCACGGGTCAATTAAGTACTGTAGTAATATAGCCCGGGCCAGATAGCAGATAGTGTTAAACGTACCGGTAACTCAGGTTTCGTTACGTAAATGAATATGAATCTCTTAATTCCGCATCAAACACATACAGTAGTAGAGTACAGTAGAGAAAATAAAAGTACTGTATCACTTCCTCAAATCATTAAACGACACTATATTCCCGGATAGTTAATAATAATTCCCCTAAATAATATCAGTTCCTCATTATATTGAAAGTCGTAATATTAATTTATCTCAGCATTTCTATTATGTATCAATAACCTTTGTCTATTAAATCCAAGACAGTAAGAAGCGAACACTGTTAAGGTGGCCAGTGGCCACGCATACTGTCTTACTGTACTTGAGATCCTCCGAAAGGGCCGATATGTCCTCCGGGGTCTCAGTTAGGAGTCCCGCTGGTTTAGGAAGGAGAATAACACCTAGCGTCATGGTTCTTAAAGAATAACCGGCCCCTCCAACCCCAAGTCCAGCAGTAGCTCCTTCATCTCTACATCAGATAAAGCAAATAATTTTACTCTCCTTCGTGAATTTCGATGGACGATGGACGGTATATTCTTTTTACTGGCGGTCTCCGAGGAATTTGAGGCATTTAGCACACTGAAGTCGGAACAGATTCCGGGTTTACAGAATATATATCGCCCGTCGAAATTTACAAATGTTAGTGGAACCGGAAGGTCCTGGTGTTATCTGTTTTGAAGAAGACCCCTGACGAGTCGAACTAAGTAAGTGCCACTGTAGACCAAGCGCGCGAGCCGCATCTATACACACAGCACTTTCCAACTATAACTGCTACGGCCTGCATACAGATTCAGAGAGCCTAGGCCTACTATGTCCATACCAAGAATAGGCCCCCGTGGCACCGTGGCTACCAGCCCGTGTGTAGAGGTGATAATAAATAGTCATATAAAAACACGTACGGACGTAATCAGGTAATGTAATAATGATAAGGCATTTAATGCATAACACAGTAACAGCATAATGCAGTCATCACTCAGCAGTAATGTAATGCCTAACGCAGTAGTGCAGTACAATGCACATACCACCACCACATAGTGGTAGTGGTAGTGGTACTACTACTGAAAAATCCACTACATTATCGGACCAGTACCAGCTGTACTGATATAGAAGTGCACTGGCTTGCACTTAAAATTTTCGACTGACACATTGGCCATTTTTGAAAATACCACAATTTTATAAACCTTGCCAATGAAATCAGCACATTCTAAAACCTCAGTAGCCAAACTATAAGACCAAATTTACCACTTTCGGCTATTTGAAAATTTCGAGCTACTTTTAATTTTTTGGTGCTCTTTTAGTGTTTATTATAAAATAAACAATGATGATTTTATTCTAATTTTGCTTTCGATTACTAATAATTAATTCGAAAAACCAAAAAAGTGTTCGCGCTTTTAGACCTTTTAGCAGTTAACCTGCCAATTTAAATGTCCTTTTAATTATAAATCGACTTTTGCCCTTACCAATTACCTAGTGTATTGAATTTACATCCGCCGAAGCCAGTCCGTGCACGGCGTATGACCCACTGTGTGGGAGACTGGATTCGGGTCCAGAGAAAGTTATTGCGGTGTAGGCTACTTTGTATTATTCGATTGATCGCTACTATATAATCTCCAACAACTATATTTACTTTCGGGGAAATATTAACAGTTCCTTTTGGACGTGGCGCTTTAAGTATAAAACAGAGTTATGACTTACACTAATCACAACTAGATGGCTATGGAATCTCGTAAATAGCACATTCTTTAGGAGTTGCTTTATTAACCTTCACACGACTTCACACTACTCCACACTAATTCACACTAATTTGCCGACCGTCACTGATTCTGATCATATATAAGGAGGATTGCAACTGACACACTTAGGGATTATGAAATAGCATTTAATCCACACAAAAACCACTATAATTTGAGTCGCAGTTGCTACCGGTAGACCCTTCTGCTTACCTCAGTAATTAAGAAACTTGAGGGGTTTACGATTATTTATCTGTATTCTCCAAATATAACATCCATTAATATAAACAGCAATTAACAACAATATAAAACAGCATTAAAACAGTGCGGTGAACAGTCAGTATGTGTTCATGAAGTTCAGTATGATAAGGTGCGGTTTGTGCCGATGTTCAGTTAATAGATTTACGTTCTTATAACTCCAGCCATCAGATATTCTTGGGCCAAAGTCTGAAACGTCTGTACTTAGTACTGATTCCCGAAAGGAATAGGATTCTCAGAAAAACTATAACTGCGCATGCGCCAATTTCCACAGGTAGGTCTCTATTGGCATAACTGGGAAGATTGCTCTAATTGGCTGAATAGGCCCAAACAAAGAAACCTCCACGTACACAAAGAATCAGCTGACAGATTTCGTCATCTTGGTTCTAATTTCTGACCGACGCGTAGTTGAACAATTTTAGGCCTTTTTTAGAGTATTCAGTGCATTGCATAAAAATGACTTGTTATGTCCGCAAAAGCTTTTACACCGCAAATATTTACAGAAAATGGGATTTAAGTCTATAAAATATAAAAAATCACAGTTTCTAATATACAAAAATACTCTAAACTATCAGTCCTTCTTTCGCGAACGGCGTTTACGGAGTTTTTTAAGACTAGTAAGAGTCCTTTTCTCTTTGGGGCGAGCCACTTTACTAGGAGGGCTATAACTCCTGGGGGAAGGGTGCAATACGATAGCATCAGAAGGTTTTGGATTACAATCAGTATATCCGCCGGTCGCGGTACCCAGTTGATCGATGTCGACATCGGTGGATCGAGGGTGAACAACCTTTAGAGCTCGTTTCAGGATGGCAGCTCTTACTGGTCCTTGATGGGTCGTTTGCACGACAGCGGTAGGTTGACCGTGTGTAGCGAGAAATTTCCTCGGTTTGATTGTTCTCTCTAATTCGCGTTCTCTGGCTTTATATTCATATGGTCTTCTATGAACTTCTTGTAACTCAGGATGTGAGTTTATGAACAAGTCACCGTATTCCGGATCTTGGCGGATGAAGTTGATCAAGTTATAAGAATCCGGGTTATTGGGATTAATATTCCTCAGATATTTGCGAACGTATTTGGTTGAAATGTTCTCACCAACACGTTTCATCAGTTCGTAACTGGGGGTGCGATATTTTTGTTCAACGGAGGAAAAGAGGTATGGGTGAAATGCATAAACTCCTTCATATATACGTCCTGGATAGTATCGGTGACGTGATTCGCAATGGAGATCTGATGTAAGATCTGATAATGCTTCCCAAGATCTGATGTAACACAAGGTAACTATTTCATCTACGCTTTCTAGATCTCGATTGAGAGGGCAATCGAAACTTGCATGTCCTTTGAATTGACAGTGGTGACATTGAGTCATAAATTGATGACAAACTGCAAAAATGTGTAGATTATTGAGTCTACAATAAGCACAATAAATCTCCATAATAGGTTGGTCTTTAAAGTAGGAGCAGGGTTTGCTGGAATCCGTTGGGGTAAAGTGATCCCGTGATGCACATAATCGGCAACATTTCCTAGAAATGTAATTGGCATGCCGATAATCATATGCCGTGAGACATTGTGGACCTTGATACCATTCCAACACATAATCATTATCGCTACTCCTGGATGCTGCAGGTTGAATGTCTTCAGATTCCAAGCAAATTGGTTCTTCTTCAACTTGCTTAGCTGCGATAGATGTAGCTGTTTTCTCAAGGGAACCCACCGTTTGAACTTCCACAATAGAATAACCTGTGGGGATTTGGGGTCTTTGTATAACAGATGAATGTAGATTCTGTATACAAACGTCATACAAACGAATGGCAAATCCAGCGCTGTCCAACTTCTCAGCAGCGTAATCTCTCAGGCTGAGTTTGGTCAAATCGCGGTCTTTAAACTGACTGTCAACGTTACGGAACGGAGTCAGAGAGCGCCTAAAGCATTCGAATCTGATGAATTTATTGTGTTCATCTAACTTAGCGAGTTTAGTTCCAAGCACTAAGGGATGAGCGCGTATAGTTCGACTGCACACATCGGCTAGCCAACTGGCAAGTGCGGCATTCTCGAAGATGGTATATATAGCTAATGAGGGACGGAGTGGAACACTCATAAAGCTATAAATGACTCGGGGCGCTGTTAATGGTCCATCGAAATATAATCGAGAATAAGGGTCGCCATATATTTGTTGATAACTGACAGGATTTCCAACTTTAAAATTCCATCCGTATTCTTGGAAGGCAAGATGTCCGATAGAGGTTCTTTGTACTTTATTGATTCCCCTCGGTGTATTGGCATACATAGTTCGGAAGAAACCTCGGCCTTCTGCCCATGGTGCAATCAGTTGGGTGTCTACGAAAGGATATGGGATATTCTCCATATTTCTAAAGTCATTTGGGAAATCTCCATAAACAGCTGAACCGACTTTAATTATTCTCTCGTCAAACAGCATCTCAAGGACTGGCTGGGGTAGCATAGATCCATCTATACGGATAGTTGGAAATTAAGCACACAATCAAACACAACCAAACACACCCAAACACAATCAAACACAGTCCAAATGTTAACCAATTTTGTCAAACACAGTCCAAATCGGAAACCCAAGGTAATTCTACTTCAGTTTGTATAAAAATTATTTTCAAAATGTCCGTATAATGCCACTATTATTGCCAATTTATATCTCAACGCACAGCTGGACTGGTTGCTAGGCACTAGTGACGTTGGCCTTATATCCCCTGTACACTGATGTACGTACAGTACAGCCTCTGGTAGAGGTAGGCAAGGCATATTTCAGTATTGCTATCACATACCGGCTGACCGGTAATTTGCGGTAATCGAAATTTGCAGTACTGCAGTAGCCCTAGCTGCCTAGCCCTACAGACAGACAGAATAGATTAGGCCTACTGGATTACGGGTACCATTACTACTACTAGGATCGGCATGCTGCATTGCAGCTGCATTTTTAAGAATGCTGTGCCGGCTTGTCAACAAAATTGCACTGCCACAACTCCCTATCACCCATGACATTTGCTAGATCATCCGCATCTTTAAGGCCAGTGTCCTTTAAGATGCGTCTCAAGAAAGTCATGGGCTGTCCACCATGCTTATTCACTCCATGAGGCTGCCAAAGTACAAGATTATGCACTGGCTGTTCCTCACGGCGAAAGCAATGTCCTGCAAAGTGGAGGCGATTTTGTTCTAGTGTCAAGCTTGGGGGAACCAATGAGACACCTCCAATGTTATATAGTGTCTGGTTGGAGATGTGTGCATTGTACTTGACACAATGAACCCGGCGTAGCATTCTTGTGAATGTGCCATCCAGAGATTTGGTGTCCTCAGCAGTTAGAGCCCAGCATGGACTCCCGTAGAGGAGTACTGGAACTACTGCTGCTCTAAATAATCGGACCTTAAGTTTCCGATTAATTCTAGGTGACTTCCAAATCCTGGAAAGCCTATTCAAGGCTGCCCATGCCTTTCCCTTACTTATTCGAAGGTCCTCACCTGACTTCCGGATCCATGATCCCAGGTAACAGAAGTCGTCCACATGCTCAAGCATACCATCCTTTGAGCTTATGCTCATCCGATCAGAGACTTGCTGAGGACTTTCAAAGTTAACTGTCAGAATTTTGGTCTTTCTGGAGTTAATAAAAAGACCAACACTAGAAGCAGCATGTTCTAATGAGCTGAGGAGCCGTTGGGCTCCCTCTAATGATTCTGAGAGTACTCCTAAGTCATCAGCAAAGTCTAGATCAGTTAGGTACTTGGCAGGATTTCCTCGACTTCTGGAGCCAGTAGGTGGAGTTATCATCACCCCATCATCATTATGATGATCTAAGGACATGCGTAGAACATAGTCAACCACAATAATGAACAAGAATGGTGCAAGTGTGTCTCCTTGGAGGACGCCCCAAAACACTTCAAATGGTTCTGTGTCACCATCAACAGTAGACACAAATGTTGTCGAACCATCGTATACTGATCTGATTGCTGCAATAATTTCATCAGGAATCCCATATAATGAAAGTATGCTGAACATACGTGACCGAGAGACTGAATCAAAAGCCTTGAAGAAGTCAACAAAGATAACAGCCAGATGCCTGTCTTTCTTTTTTGATAATTCTTCAATTATCCTTCTAAGTGCCAAAATGGGCTCCATGGTCCCACGACCTTTGCGGAACCCATTCTGATTTCCACGTAGCAGTCTCTCAATGGGATCCCTGATGCGATTTAATAGAATCCTATTGTATAACTTTGCAGCAATCGAGATCAATGAGATTCCCCGAAAAGAACCATAGAGTGTTAGGTTGCCCTTCTTGGGAACTGGCACCAACTTATTTGTTTTCATTTCTTGTGGGACTCTTGTTGTTCGGTACATGTCTACTATGATGGGATAGATGAGCTTTAAACACTCAGGTATTTTAAAGACCTCAGGGGGAACACCATCTACTCCACTGGCACGATTGGTCTTAATGCTCTTTGCAGCAGCCTTCACTTCTGCAAAGGAGATATCGCCAATGGGAATATCTGGGAGTACAGACTCAGACACTTTTACTTCTATAAAGTTATCAGGCAATACCCTGTCATTATTGAGGAGCTTTTCAAAGTGGGCTTTCCAACCATTGAGGCGATCGGCTGGTTATTCAGCCTTAACCTTGGTGGTTGGTTGGCTTTTCCGCCCAGTAAGCAGATTGATCGATTTCCATGCCTGGGATGATTGCCTGCTATCTTCTGCATCATTGATGGCATCAACCTGTTGGTTTATTAGCTCCTGTAGATTAACAGAGTACTGCCTGTTCAGGGACCTAGATGCAGCCTTAACTGCATTCTTGGTCGCTGTAGTCTGTTTGAGTTGGGACTCTTTCTGCGCTTTATGAAGGTCATTTCGGCACTTCTGAATTTTGTTGTCAGTCCAGGGGGCCCTTTTCCTGTTTCGAGGGTATACAGGAACTGTTTGTGCAGCTGCTAACTTAACTGCTTCTGTAAAGGCAGTATAGCCCTCACAGTGATCTGCCGCCTCAGAGGCAAGAGCCTCATACCTGTTGCTCAGCTGTAGTGTGAAGCTGGATCTCACACTTGGCTGTTGCAACAGAGAGGACTAGTCATGCCGCGGTAAGGCAGATTTCGTTGTTCTGCTAGCAGGCAGTCTAAGTCTTACCTTGGCCACAATAAGGCGGTGATCACTGGAGAAGGGTCGAAGTGTAAATGCATTACAGTCTTGTATAGAGCTCCTGTATTTCCTACGAAACAGAATATGGTCTATCTGGGACTTGTGACCACTGGGTCCACTATGAGTCCATAGCTTTCCAGTTCGCTTCTTGAACTGGGTTCCAGCCGAAAACAATCCATTTCCAGAGATACGAGAGATGGATCCAGAGACGGGTACCATAACAAATAGCGGAATAAAATACAATGATTTAAAGAACTAACTATTGGTACGGTACCTACCTCACTACATCACCGGCCAGCCGGTATGTGATCGCAATACTGCAATATGCCTACCTGCCTACCCCTACCGAGTAGGCTGTACAGTACAGTGTGCAAGGGATATAAGGCCAACGTCACTCACTAGCGCCTAGCAACCAGTCTAGCTGTGCGTTGAGATACAAATTGGCAATAATAGTGGCATTGTGCGGACATTTTGAAAATAATTTTTATACAAACTGATGTAGATTTACCTTGGCTTTCCGATTTGGACTGTGTTTGACAAAATTGGTTAACATTTGGACTGTGTTTGATTGTGTTTGGGTGTGTTTTTGGTTGTGTTTGATTGTGTGCTTAATTTCCAACTATCCCATCTATACCCATGGCCGGTTTGCGCTCGGTATCGGTAACATAACACTGCGCGAGTTCGAATGCGTAGCTGTCTTCCCCTCTCTGCCCCCGGACAGCCCAGCCCGGACAGCGCTGATGTACTGTTGTCGCTGTGCCCCTCGCCAATGTAGTAGCCACACAACGACAACAATAACCAGCGCGAGTCACTCCACTGTCCGTCCCAAGGGCTCGAATATACTGGAGGTACTTGATACAGATGTAGGGTAACTTTCACAATTGCGACTCGCAACTGTAACTGCACTTTAGTAGTAACATTCACCTATAAATACACAAATTCCACATTCCTGCCACAATTTGTACAAATTAGGGCCATTTGTCCATTAGTCAGATGCCTTCCAGAATGCCACGTTATTATTATGTATCCTTAGATACTATCAAGGTGTTATTTATTCCGCATGCTATTCAATGAGCAAGCCTTCTATTGTTCTTTTAACTCACTTCTAATTCTAGCGTGGTTGTTACTATGGTGACATTATGCAAAGCTAGCAGTAGAATTAGGGTATTTTTCATGCATACAGATCTGGGATGCTATTTAATAGTGACTCTTTAATTGTCTATATTCCCATTATACATGATTTTATGAATTTTCTCGGCTATTGACTGTACACTGGAGATTCTTTCACACTGATATACTTAATAGGATGAATCTCCGCTCCCATGATCTATTAATTAACGGAATTTTGGGAATGTTTATAAATTGTATAAAATGACAATTTATTAAATTCATGAGAGGATATGAATTTAAAATTTGTTCCTGTGAATTTTATTATTTGATATTAAAATAGACACAGTTTTATTCCAGAACATGTCTGGGAACACTGATCCTTGATTCCAGAAATTTTGTCTTTTAAGGGCATCGGTAAGTACTACTATATCTTAATCGACTAAAATTTTAGAGGATCTAAGGGTTTAAAAGATTTGTCAGCATTTTATTATAATAATGCTGTAAAATTTTAACAGATTTTTCTCAGGTTAACAACCTGTTGTAATAAGATATATCTTTATATATCTCAATCGACTAGATCTTTAAAGGATCTAAGGGTTTAACAGATTTTCCCTATTTCTTTTACTTTAACATTTGTTATAACAAACGTTGTGAATATTTAACAAATGTCTGGGGACGTTAACCACTGATTCTAGAATTTTGTCTTTCAAGTATATCAGTGGGTGCCGCGATATCTTAATCGACTAGAATTTCAGATGGTCAAAGGGTTTAACAGATTTATGGGTCAAAGATTTTAACAGATTTACTTTGACAGCGCTGCTGTTAAATGGACATCTTTCTACTATATGTATTATTTAAGATACGGTATGAGAGCAATATTGCAAGAAGCAATGTCAGTGAGAAGAGGCAAGTCGTTTCCAAGGTCTACCCAGAGCTTGGTTTAGCCGAGACACGAGTATCTGAACTTTGCATTCCTAATACTCTACTTTACCAATAATACCTAAGTATAGTAGGAGCGGTATATTGTTCTTTAATAAGTACTGACATTTCATCTTACTGTAGTCACGTATTTATAGTATGATACGGACAGTAAGGAAAGAGAAAACAAAATTATTTCTCGCCGTTAACGAAATATATTATACTAAGTAATTGAGTAATAAAATACGAAATATATTGCACTAATCTACTAAATAATCGTTAAAAATATTATTCTACTAAATAAAATTAAAGAAAACGATCATAATAATATAAATTACATAATAATGCATACATAAATATAAAAATAAACAAATGAAATAATGTAGTCATACACCCACTCCAAACGCTGTTATGTTGGGTAGTCCCTAGATGTTTGTTGGATTAGGGAGGTGGTCGTGGGAAGAGTCTCTTGTTTTCCATAGTTACCGGATAACTCTCGGTCTCTTTCCAGTAAACATAAACGACCAACCGGGCGATTAAGTTGTTGAGTTTCGAACAAAATTCCAGGTTTCTTGAAGTTACGTCGCATGACGACGTGTTCCATCGATTTCACTAAACCATCATTGGATATATGAGTCTCGATGATACGACCTGTCTGCCACCTCTTACGGGGAAGATCTGATTCCACGATAAGGACCACGACTCCGGCAATGACGTTTTCTTGCTGCGCAAACTACTTTGTTCGAAGTTGTAGCGTAGGAAGATAATATTTTTCAAAATGGTCAGAGAAACAACGGGATAATAACTGCATAAGTTGCCAAGTTTGTCGGCAGTACTCGTCTCTGTCCGTTATTTCTGACTGCGGGAGCATGGCTACAGGTTTCTTTAGTAGGAAATGCGCGGGTGTTAGCGCTTCTAGGGAGACGGGACTCGATGAGACTGGCATAAGCGGTCTCTCATTGAGATAGCGGCGATTTCCTCCGTTCATCGGTTCAAGTTCAAGTTCATCAAGTTCATCGGTGAGATACGCTCGGCACGGCACTATAAAGTGAAATGCAGTCTTCACGCTACATATGAGTCTCTCCCAACTTCCTCCCCACCAAGGGGCTGAGACTGGCATAAGCGGTCTTATAAAGCTGTGTCTCACACACTGTATAAAGCTGTGTCTCACACACTGTATAAAGCTGTATCTCACACACTGTATAAAGCTGTGTCTCACACACTGTATAAAGCTGTGTCTCACACACTGTATAAAGCTGTGTCTCACACACTGTATAAAGCTGTGTCTCACACACTGTATAAAGCTGTGTCTCACACACTGTATAAAGCTGTATCTCACACACTGTATAAAGCTGTGTCTCACACACTGTATAAAGCTGTGTCTCACACACTGTATAAAGCTGTGTCTCACACACTGTATAAAGCTGTGTCTCACACACTGTATAAAGCTGTATCTCACACACTGTATAAAGCTGTGTCTCACACACTGTATAAAGCTGTGTCTCACACACTGTATAAAGCTGTGTCTCACACACTGTATAAAGCTGTATCTCACACACTGTATAAAGCTGTGTCTCACACACTGTATAAAGCTGTATCTCACACACTGTATAAAGCTGTATCTCACACACTGTATAAAGCTGTATCTCACACACTGTATAAAGCTGTGTCTCACACACTGTATAAAGCTGTATCTCACACACTGTATAAAGCTGTATCTCACACACTGTATAAAGCTGTGTCTCACACACTGTATAAAGCTGTATCTCACACACTGTATAAAGCTGTGTCTCACACACTGTATAAAGCTGTGTCTCACACACTGTATAAAGCTGTGTCTCACACACTGTATAAAGCTGTGTCTCACACACTGTATAAAGCTGTATCTCACACACTGTATAAAGCTGTGTCTCACACACTGTATAAAGCTGTGTCTCACACACTGTATAAAGCTGTATCTCACACACTGTATAAAGCTGTGTCTCACACACTGTATAAAGCTGTGTCTCACACACTGTATAAAGCTGTGTCTCACACACTGTATAAAGCTGTGTCTCACACACTGTATAAAGCTGTGTCTCACACACTGTATAAAGCTGTGTCTCACACACTGTATAAAGCTGTGTCTCACACACTGTATAAAGCTGTGTCTCACACACTGTATAAAGCTGTGTCTCACACACTGTATAAAGCTGTGTCTCACACACTGTATAAAGCTGTGTCTCACACACTGTATAAAGCTGTGTCTCACACACTGTATAAAGCTGTGTCTCACACACTGTATAAAGCTGTATCTCACACACTGTATAAAGCTGTGTCTCACACACTGTATAAAGCTGTGTCTCACACACTGTATAAAGCTGTGTCTCACACACTGTATAAAGCTGTGTCTCACACACTGTATAAAGCTGTGTCTCACACACTGTATAAAGCTGTATCTCACACACTGTATAAAGCTGTGTCTCACACACTGTATAAAGCTGTATCTCACACACTGTATAAAGCTGTATCTCACACACTGTATAAAGCTGTGTCTCACACACTGTATAAAGCTGTATCTCACACACTGTATAAAGCTGTGTCTCACACACTGTATAAAGCTGTGTCTCACACACTGTATAAAGCTGTGTCTCACACACTGTATAAAGCTGTGTCTCACACACTGTATAAAGCTGTGTCTCACACACTGTATAAAGCTGTATCTCACACACTGTATAAAGCTGTGTCTCACACACTGTATAAAGCTGTATCTCACACACTGTATAAAGCTGTATCTCACACACTGTATAAAGCTGTATCTCACACACTGTATAAAGCTGTGTCTCACACACTGTATAAAGCTGTGTCTCACACACTGTATAAAGCTGTATCTCACACACTGTATAAAGCTGTATCTCACACACTGTATAAAGCTGTATCTCACACACTGTATAAAGCTGTGTCTCACACACTGTATAAAGCTGTATCTCACACACTGTATAAAGCTGTATCTCACACACTGTATAAAGCTGTATCTCACACACTGTATAAAGCTGTATCTCACACACTGTATAAAGCTGTATCTCACACACTGTATAAAGCTGTGTCTCACACACTGTATAAAGCTGTATCTCACACACTGTATAAAGCTGTATCTCACACACTGTATAAAGCTGTATCTCACACACTGTATAAAGCTGTGTCTCACACACTGTATAAAGCTGTGTCTCACACACTGTATAAAGCTGTGTCTCACACACTGTATAAAGCTGTATCTCACACACTGTATAAAGCTGTGTCTCACACACTGTATAAAGCTGTATCTCACACACTGTATAAAGCTGTGTCTCACACACTGTATAAAGCTGTGTCTCACACACTGTATAAAGCTGTATCTCACACACTGTATAAAGCTGTGTCTCACACACTGTATAAAGCTGTATCTCACACACTGTATAAAGCTGTATCTCACACACTGTATAAAGCTGTGTCTCACACACTGTATAAAGCTGTATCTCACACACTGTATAAAGCTGTATCTCACACACTGTATAAAGCTGTGTCTCACACACTGTATAAAGCTGTATCTCACACACTGTATAAAGCTGTCTCACACGTATAAAGTCTCACTCGCTATGTAAAGTTCTACATTATACTGTTGTATTATACATTATGTTATTGTTCAACTAATATTATACTGAAATATTACAAGTTTTCTGCAGAAACTATTTACAATAAATTATACGAAAGTAGTTACTTCTTAAATGAATAACAGGCTCCCACAAAGTATTGATTATATCGTTGAATAAATCTTGGTTATATCAGTGCTTTACTTAGTCGCAGTAACTTAGCATAAAGTCTGGAGTGAGAGTTTCTTTTTTGAGACAGAAACATCTGTTTTCCGTTGTCGTGAACTTTGTAACTGGGCCCAGTTCGTGGTAGGCACGAAGTTTACTCCGTGGGAGGAACTTTTGTCTGTGGGGTCTGATGATGTTCTGGACGCTAAAGAATTCCATCACAGCCAATAAAGGGATCCAAATCAGGTTGAATAGAATTAGAAGAACTCCTATGGGCTTGAACCAGTCAGGGTGCGGTTTATATCGATTCAATATACCCCCGTGTTTTCTTGAATCGTCTGTATAGGCTGCTTCATATTCAAAACCTTTATATAACGCATTATACACCATATAAGATATGTTGATAACACAGAAAAACGGCGCCGTGTATTTCATAGCGAAAGACATTAATATTCCTGGCTTTTTACCAATAAGTGTCTCGTATTCTATTGTAATGCGTTTAAGACCTACAACATAGACCAAACAGATCAGCGTAATGGTCCCAACGATGACGTGATTGATATCCTCCACATATTGCTGGTACATCTCACGCAGAATCGGACCGATATTCAAAGCAAAAATTAAATTCATACAAAACCCCGTCATGCAGAGTACAGCAACTCGTAACGGTTGTTTAATTTGCAGAACAACTATGTAGTTTTTTAAAGCATTGTGGATTACCTGAAAGTACCCGAACATAGAATCGATACCCAACGCTACAAGAGACAAGTAGAGGAGACCGCACCAGAAGTGAGCAGACTTAGGGAATGTTTCTAAGATGTTGTCTGCCAAGGTAACGAATGCGAATCTAGGTCCGCGTCTAGTCCCATAGTAAAGTCTAGTAGCCAATGTTTCGTTATCTGCAACATAAAACGACATTGTTTCATTGCGTTTAATCAACGAAAATAATTCTGCCGCTTTTAGATGTACCTGTTTCATTATGTAATTATCCTCGCAGCTAGTATTGCTGCAAAGCATTATCTTAACATACTTATAGGCTATTTGATACACCTCTTCTCCTTTAAGTGCGAAGACCATCAAAGCACCGAGCGTTTCAGTAACTATTAATATTATCATGATGTATATCGCATCGAGATGACATTTATTTGTTCTCTTCATGGTGGACCCCATTAAGCAAAGGTATCCCGTGTTCAGAGCGAATGTCTCCTGGACATGTTTCGATGCTTCCATACAGATAAAGTGCCATCTTTGTTTCACAAACTCGATATCGGGAGCAAAGAAATTCGCTATCCCGCTGGCACCGCCACCCGACTCCGTTTTAATCAGGTTGAAGAAAAACGCCAAAAGAGCAACATAGGGAAATGTCGCTGTCACGTAGACCACCTTCTTGGAGGTGTGGACCCCTCGAAGCAGAGAAAACCCTATCATCAACCAACAAGCAAACATGCAGACTGCTATTTTAACATTAAATGAGATATCTGTATCTACATCGAGAGCTTTTTCTAGTGTTGTGTTGTAGTAGAAGTATTCTGATGGAAATTCGGGGTTGCATTCATCCACAAACCAGACTTCCTTTAAACGACCACCGTCATGCAAAGTACTGTTTAACTCTTGGCATCGTTTCCACGGTAAGTTGTATTGAAACGACATAAAAAAATACATAACGCAGTAAGCAACCACTGTGTTATAAGAAATCGCTCTCAGAAGACAATTAACAACCTGGGCGAATCCAAAACCCGCCATGTAAGGATTAAGAGTGTGATACATGTCCCAAGGGCCTTGCAACGTCAATTGTCCTAGTAACAATTCCAACGTCATAGTTGGAAGAGCCAAGCATAAACAACACACGAGATAAGGGGCAAAAAATACTATCCCACCGTTTCTCATCATCAATAGGGGAAAATCCCATATAGTACCTAAACCCACGACATATCCTGTAATAGCCAGAATATATTGTATCTTATTATCCCATTCAGTCCAATCCTTATCAGGGTGCCACTTCTTCCATGTGAAATATTCATCTTTAGTTGAGGATAACTGGTACATTTTTAGATCGTCTTCAGTGATCACTTTGTGGGTGTTGCTGAACTCGTTATCAAAGGCCTCTTCACTGAGGGAGTTTCTTGAAAATTTCAAAAAGTCAGTGTCACTTATTGTCTTGAAGTTCTCATCCGCCATTTCGTATATCGTACTTGTAGTCGATGGTCGAGTGTCTTGTTCATCCTTCAATATAGATGATGATCTATCATCCTTCAAGGTGGGTTTTGTTTTTTCATCCTTCAAGACATTGAGTTCTTTACTCATTTTGCATATAACTCACGTTTTTTCCAATATATTTTGCACCTTCAGTAACTCGAAGTTCACTTTATGTAGGAGTTGGTAGGCACTGTTACATTAAGTTGGAGCAAAATCGGTAAAAAAATATCTAAAATAAATGGGGGTTGAGCAGATAAATAAACTGTAACAAATGGTATAATATTATGTACAGTATTTTGTTCAGAAGTGAAAGGACGGTACTGTTGGGTAGAACCCGCGCTATAGAGGAAAACGCTGAAGAACTGAAGAGTGAGTTCTAGAATATGAATAAAAAATACCGTGAGAAAGTTAATAGTAATTTTTGCCGTGCGTTAATATTCATACCTGCAACTTCCAATACACTTTAATTAGATTTAAATGTATAATTAACATATTTACTTATCATATTCGATATAGTACATGATTAAAAAGTTTAAATGTGTGCCCATAAAATCCTTTCTTCACATACCGAACGCTGATAAGTTGACATAATGTAACAAAATTACATACATCATTGCTTGCAAATGTCACTTTTCAGCGTTAAAGACCCTTGTTTATTTATGTAAACATCCCTCCCTGCGTTCGCTCGGTACATAAATAAACTCGGGTCAAAACGCTGCAAAGTGCTACTTTGCACACAATGATGTAAATAGTTATTAGGGCGCCTTGAGTAAATGCACGTACGTACATACAGTAGTAATACTACATGAATTTGTACTGTACGTAATAATGTAGTACATGTACTGTATCATCCTGTATGCTTCATATTAAATACAGTAGCTATACTATACTAAATATTCCAGAACATTATTGACGTGTAGTCATGTAAAAGCAAATTCAACATACGACATAAAATATTTCAGAATTATCAGTGTATGCGTATTTAAAGTGGCGGTGGGATAAAGTCAAATTAAATAAAATAAGCATACAGATGCATACAAATGCACCTACAGGTCTGGTTTGTTGCAAACGATGCACCAGGTTCCGGTTATCAGCACAATTTATACTTTCGCTAATATCTACTGGATACTTTATGCATACAATTACATACACAAACAAGTCGCAAAATCTTTGTATAATTCTTGATGAGATTACAGCGAGGATTGATTGAGATTGTACAATACTATCGCCTCGCTCCCATCTTGGTGTAGTGGTTAATTCCGTTGCCGAAAGCATGCCGATGAAGTGTCATTTCGGCACTTCTGAATTTTGTTGTCAGTCCAGGGGGCCCTTTTCCTGTTTCGAGGGTATACAGGAACTGTTCACTTAACTGCTTCTGTGAAGGCAGTATAGCCCTCACAGTGATCTGCCGCCTCAGAGGCAAGAACCTCGTTGCTCAACTGTAGCGTGAAGCTGGATCTCACACTTGGCTGTTGCAACAGAGAGGACCAGTCATGCCGCAGCAAGGCAGATTTCGTTGTTTTGCTAGCACGCAGACTAAGTCTTACCTTGGCCACAATAAGGCGGAGATCACTGGAGAAGGGTCGAAGTGTAAATGCTTTAGTCTTGTATAGAGCTCGACTGTATTTCCTACGAAACAGAATATGGTCTATCTGGGACTTGTGACCACTGGATCCACTATGAGTCCATACCTTTCCAGTTCGCTTCTTGAACTGGGTTCCAGCCGAAAACAATCCATTTCCAGAGATAAAATCCTGAAGATGGACGGAATTTCGGTTAACACTATTGCTATAGACCCAGGGCGATGTAGGTGATTGATGCAGACTTGCATTAAAGTCTCCCAAGAATGTTAAGAATGCATGCTGATCCACTCCATCAGTAGCTGCTTGTAGATTGTGGTAGAAATTTTCCACCTCCTCTACAGGGGCAACACTAGTTGGAGAGTAGCACACAATCAGAACCACCTTAGGAAACTTCTTAGCCAGTCTTCCAGAACATCATAAGTGGCAACGGATGATGCGGTTAGAGATTTGGTCTATTTTGTCCAATGCTGCATGTGCAGTTGGATTCATCAATAGACCAATACACCATTGCCACTAACCAAAACAATAAACTAAAGTTAATATAACAGGTTACAGTTTTATTTTTTGGAGTAGTCAGCTGTAATCTGTGTCGCATTTTCCCTGGGGAGGAATGAATTTCTATTGCGTCGAAGTTCCCCCCTCCCTTTCTGAAAATATCAGTAATAATTAACGGAATTAATTTCCAATTATATAAATCATCAGTATTATGTACAAATAACTTTTTACTTTATTCTACATATGAAATAAAGTGGATCATAAAGTTTCGCGCTTATTTTTTTGTAATATATTGTTCCACATTCATTTTACAGTAACGCGTAATTTCATTTTGCACTTAACTTCACGAAAATATATTTTAATTAATGCAATTTGGATTCGAGATCAAACACGAACGAACATGTAGGCCTACACGCAATACATGGTAACTGTACCACGTACACAATACACAAGCAGTAGCGTTTAGTGGAGAGTGAAATAAAAGTGTTACATGAAGTAGAAAGAGTAAAAAATACAGTGAAAAGTGCAAAATAAAATTAGGAACAATTATATAAAGTTTCACTATAGTACCAGTTCTTCTCTAGCACAATGAAAGCTACAGTACATTCACGATTCACTACAATTGAATATTTACTTGCATTTTATTTACAGTATATATTTTTACAGATCAATTTGTCAGTGATGTTCTTTTAGTACTTAATAGCTTGTCTGTTTTTATGAGCGGGTTTTCTGGTGTGACCTTCCAACTCCCTACCAACCCGGTTGAACTCGGACATTCGATGATCCCACTCTCTGTTGAATCCCTCCAAATCATCCTCTCTCATATTCATCATGTTCTCCCTCTGGGTTTCCTCATTGGTTCTGAGATCTCGTCGCCTTTCTATCTCGTGACCTCTCTCGTTAATGTGGTGCCCCACTGACATTTTAGATTCTTGTTTTCTTGAGTCTTTCAGTGCTTTTCGAGTCTCTTTTATTCCACCCGGGGCTGTACGCGTAGAACTCATGGCCTGATAAACTTCCGGATCTTGATTGGGATCGGTCTGGCGGTACGACTGGAAACTCGTCTGCATGTAGGAGTGTCCGTCGCTTTGGAAGCTGGGATCGGTGTTGATACGATCGAACTGCGCCGGTATGTCGTTCATTAGCGAGTTCATCTCCGTCATCATGGACTGGAATAACGGCGGTGGTTGAAGATCCATGAAAGATTGGCGTTCGGTCACTCTTCTGTTCTGAGGTCGTTGTCTCTCGGTTTGTAGCGGAAGGGGCGGCAATATACTCCTGTGTGATTCGCGAAACATATCGTCCATATCAGGGAATGAAGGATGGTCAAAAAACGGGTCGTTAAACATCGAACCAAACGCCATTAGGTATATTTTATATTTAATATCAAATTAATAATACTGTATCTATACTGGTAGTTAATATAATTATAGTGAATATACTAATACGTTATATTGTAGAAGAAGGTTTCCTAACAGTAGTAGATTGGACCCAACCGTAATGCTGATTAGTTAAAATATATAAACTTTACACAGCAAAATTATAGGCCTAGGTGTAAGTAGTCAGTATAAGAATAATATTATATATAATCGATATAATGATACAAGTTAGCAAAACTAAAATTAATTTCAATTTATAATAGCTATTTCTTTTACAAAAAGAAAGCGACATTTTTATTTTTAAATTGTTACCTTTTCGCTCGAATTTACCTCTATATCGGGAGAAAAGGAGTAATTTTTTCCTTAGGTAAAAAATACTCCATTAGGACTGCATTGATTTTAAATTTTTCCCGGCGAAAAAAGTAAAACAAAAATTATTTTGGTAGAATTTGTTAAATTTTATTGCATGTGTTGAAAGAGCATCGGCGTAGAAAAGGTTTATAAATAGACTTCAGCGTACGATACTTCTTGCAATCTTTGAACGCATATATCTTAGCTGTTTCTCAACGAAATTCAAATGATATGAAAAATTATTCACTGATATGAAGAATGGCGACGATAGGAGATGTGCAATTTTGCAAAAGACACTTTTTTAAAACGCATATAAACAAATTTACAGGCAAAATCAAAAATTCCGGCTTCATGTGGACATCGACGGAGAGTGGAACTAGTTGTGTTTCAAATTTCAAGCAATATGATAAAAATTTGTAGAAAAATTTGGGGGGGGGGGGGGGGGGGTGGCGGGGTCCATGTCCGTGTCATCAGAAAATGATACTATATTACGGGTCATGGAGTAATATAATACATAAGGGCATTCTAGAAAAAATTAAATTTCATGTGATGTGTTTTACATTTTTATTTTTTGCAGACTTTGACTCGGTAGTGTGATCGCGGCCTAAATAATTATTGAGCAACAAAAAATACTAATTTAAGAATAAAATTACGTATTACATGGCGCATGGGGAAAAAATGTAGAACATTTTTTCAATATTATTATCTCGCAGTTTATTAACATCGCTGGAGCACGTTAATCAAATAATCAAACCAAAATTATCATTAAACTAGCTACTGGGGGACTGGAGCAAAATATCCTACTACTAAACATTTAATGCTAAATTAATTAATAATTACCAACATAATTACTACTGTATTCCTTTAATATATACCATCTGTACATACGGATCCAGAACTTCTCGAATTATTTGTTACCAATAATAAAGCCACACTCTACGTACTGTATTGTAAATAAATCCCAGGAAAAATAAATGAGCCTTAGCAATATTATATATACCGTTCAACCAATAGGGGAATAAGAATTCGCTGTTGAAATTCCAGAGCGTTGCAGAGGGATATTTGGCAATATCCCTGTCGCTTTAATACTGAGATGGCATGCCTTCTAGGTACTAACCAATAGGAGACCAGCATTAATAACGGTTTCTCCAAGTAGTGCTTTATTATTGTAATTCTGGCCCAGGCCTGGAAACAATTCGAACGTTTAGAACTTCAAAGAATCAACCATGGATCAGTGACGTATTTAAGTTTTCGTCAAGGTGTAGGATAAGGTACCGGTACGCAAATTGCCTATTGCGGTGTCGTTTCAGCCTTCTCATAGGGTTAATGTTAAATTAATATTGAAAAATTAGTGCCTAGAAGTAAACATTTTACTGTAAACTGTGTTCCTAAATTTAGTTTATTGTTTTGGTTAGAAATGCCTGCCATTATAACCTGCTACTTACCATATATTAAGTTACCTTAAATGGTGAGTATCGAAATTAATCATTCGTGAAATTAAGTTAATATGTTAAAATAGGCTGAAACGACACCCCAATTGGTAATATGCCCCGGTACACACAAAGAAAGTAGATACATGGAGAATGGGGAGGGGATTATGAATATTACTGTTACGCACTTTTTATGTTCAGATAGTTCATAATACACCAACGCCCATGTGATTTCACTTTTCGGTCGACTTTTTATTGGAAATTTAAATATGAAGATTTTTAATTTTTTTAAATTTATCTTTATTAAGTGTATTATAGAGCTTATTTCTGTCTTATAACCTGTACATATACTAATTCGTTTATTGTTTTGGTTAGAATCAGCCCTTCTGAAACCTGTGGTTTAATGAAAACCTGGTATACTTTAAACTGCAAACTGAAATATAACAGCAGAAAGTCTGGTAAACATCTTAAGGGCAATCATGAATATTGTTAAGATATGTGCCTAACTATAGTAATATACTGTATAACACGAGCGTAACGAGCGGAAAATTTGAAACCATGTTATCGAGATTTTTACATCTTAATACAATACAATTAATACAATTAATGTTTGACCTAATTGGCTATAATGTTCATTGTTACTTTCCTGCTTGGCTACCAATTTGAAAAATATTAATAAATATAATATAGAATATCGCTGAATAATTCTGATAAAGGAGCGCAAACTCAAACAGTAACTATAGTCATAGTGGTTGCTCGGCATACACGAACCCAACCCAGCCTCCGGCTCCGACGAGAGAAACACATCCAGGAAACAATCCAGACAGGAAACAACGAGCTTGACGTCAAGAGCTTTGCTCTAATTTTCGCTTCTTAACATTGTTTCTATGGGTGGTTCACCATCCCCCCCCCCCCCCCCCCCCCCCAGCCTAGAGGGTAAGAGGCTTAAACCAGAAAACTCGGACCGGGGAAAATGTGTATTTCTCATATAAAACACATTTCCCGCACCTTAGTGAATTAACAAAGATGTGGAACAGCTTCGATATGAAACGGAAAATATCAATTTTGTCAGAATTTTGTTTCAACCTTCCTCAATCTCCGCAATACAAACAATAATTAATTATATAAGGACTGAATATTTCTGGAACTTTAGATTACCTATCAGTTTGTTGTTAAATGAACTGAACTGAGTTAAATGCTACTGGCCACAAATTAATTTATTCACCATTTAAAATAGACCCTAAGTCAACCCAACCCGCGTTCTTACATATTTATCTCACTCAACCAAAATAATTAATATATTATAATATATTTATCACAGCTTTTAAAGGTTACTATAAATACACCTCGTTCTCCGTGAAATAATATTAAATTTTCGGAATTAATTATTTATTTAATCGGCAATAAAAATGACACGTAATTTACAGTTACATTAAAAATTACACCGTCAGGTATTTAACGGATTCAAATTTATTATTTATGTAGTTTAATTTAAATAGTTAATATGACTGCAAATTTCTATTCGTTCTACAGTTCTATTAGCTAAACCTACAACAATATGTAAAACTTTACTAAAGATTTAGTACAGCCATGAAATTTACTCAATAAACACGGCGGAACCACATGTATTTCCTTGGTCGCAAAATATCGTGTGATTAATTGCAGCCAATATTATCACACCAGATTTAATGTTCCATGGCTCAATAACACATACAATTAGGAAAAATGAATTTCATACTAATTTTTGAAATTTAAATAACTACCAGTATCAGAAATAATAAATATATGGTAATGCCATGAATAATTAGAACTTCTAATCACTAAATTTGTATGTAAACATCATTTCGTTAGAATCACTATAAAATATAAATTACATCGATCTCGTACAACTAACTTTGTATCTTTATAAGCATGTACTGTTACTGTTAATATTTTAATATAACTATTGAATAAAATAAATATTTCCGATAATTTGTAAAATAACCTGAGCTCAAAATTTCCAATCAGGTAGGTTTCTACCTATATTGTAAGATACCGGTACGATTAAATTTAAATATAAGTTCTCTATCATAATCAAACTGAATCTGATAAAGAAAGAGGAGATTAATGGACAGACGGTATGTAGGTCGGTGCCTTTATATGTTGCATCAAAATATTACATCAATAAAATGTTCGGTGCCCAGAAAGGGATCAATGGAAAAATTGTTTTATTATTAAGTTGTGCGAACAAGATAGTAAGTTGTGCCCACATGCATAGCCACAAGGTTCTAAGTTACACGCAAAATGGCACTAGATAGAAAAAATATTGAATATATTGTAGTGTTTAAAAGGGATCCCGATCCCAATCCCGAAAAACGGAATCCCGACTTTTTTTTGGATCGGGATCCCTAAGTATAAATAGTGAAGTAAATTTGTTGAATATCTGATAAATAGTTGCAGCAGAATGGAATATTGATTATATCGAATTTATATCAGTAAACCATCTAGTAATCAATTGGAAAATAATTTTAATATAACTTTATCTTACTAATATTTCAGAAGTGAAAGATAAAGTGAGTGTTACCGAAAACCCGCCACATATACTATTAACTTTAAGGAATTTAATCCAAATTTGCAATGCCGATCCCAAAAACGGGATCCCGAGAGTGATATTCCCGGTCCCGTTCCCAATTACGGAAATACCGAAAAGTCTGATCCCGTTTAAACACTAATATAATATATTCATATGTCCCTTTAGGGGCTCCGTACGTACTTATTGAAATAATAATTATATTAATAAAGAAATGGTAATGAAATGTCGCCTACAGACCTACCATTATAGCACTGAGATCCCACAACTTTTCCGCCAAACATAGATCTCTTCCCTGCGACGATGTTTGTTTCTCTTTACAGTCGCTGAAATACTTTCCGGAACTGGATTCCAACCCCGGACAGACGGCGCAATGGATGCTCGTCTGGGCTCCCTCGAGAGGTGTCTTAGACACGATATACTGGGGATAATTGGAGCATCGCTTAAGGAATGCGTGGAATCGAGATAGTTTGCCGAAATTCCTCATCAATTCCGTGTTGACAACCCCGGGGTGGAGAGAGAAGGTAGAAATATTGGTTCCTTTGAGGCGGTCGTTGAGCTCAATAGTGAAGAGAATATTGGCCAACTTACTGCGGCTGTAGGCCTGTAAGCTATTGTACTTCCTGTCACAGTTTATATCGTCAAACTGCATTCCAATACGACAAAGCGTGTGGCCCATCGACGATACGTTGATTATTCGTCCGTTGTCTGAAGTCGATTTCATAAAGTCAAGAAGCAGATTTGTCAAAAGAAAATGTCCAAGATGGTTTACTCCAAACTGGTACTCGAAACCATCATTCGTGCTCCACTTTGGGCATAACATAACTCCAGCGTTGTTGATCAGTATGTCCAGACTATTCTCATTGTCGACTATATCCTTAACGAAGGCCCGCACCGATTCCAAGGAAGCTAAGTCCAACTGTTTGTATACAACCTCCTGATTCCCCGTGGAGTCCCGTATATCTTTGGCTGCCATTTCCCCCCTGCATTCATCCCGACAACCCAATATAACCCGCGCTCCTCTCGTAGCTAGGTCCCTACCGGTTTCCTTCCCGATACCCGTATTTCCTCCAGTTATAATAACGGTTTGCCCTTCCAGTCTGGTTTCGCACCGACATACTCCCCCGGCTATGTACTTCCAAAAGAAGTCGAACATATTATTAATTAATTAATTAATTATTAAAGCTTTTATTACATATACAGCAGTACAGACAGACAGTGAGGTACTACACCTACTCCTGTGATCTACTGTATCATCATACATGTCATATGCCTAGGCCTATACCAGTACTGCAGTATACTGCATGGTGATGGTGAATTAATGTCTCGCCTCTGTTTAACTAATTAAATACAAACCAATGAAATCAGAAATATTATCTTGAACGGTCAATATTTAATAGGTTGGTTTAATTTGGCGGTTACTTCAAATCCAATGCATAACATGTCTGAATTGCTTTAAGCTACTGCTATGCCAGTATGCGTTACCGGTACCCGATACCGATACCAAGATACACGAGTCGTTAAAAACAGGTTTGCTCTTTGGTAAATTCAAATTTCCCGCTTTAATTGTGGGTCATAAACATTAATGAGGGACATAAACTTTAATGAGGGACACACATTAATCAGGGACACAAACATAAATGAGGGGCACACATTAATCACTGACACAAACATTAATGAGGGACACAAACATTAAGGGTCGAGTAGTAGGCATTTTTTCCATACAAACTACTATTAAGCCTCGGTATAATTTT
>JAUCBJ010003207.1:0-26762 GCA_032718475.1 Nemertoderma westbladi
AATAAGAGATATCAATTGATTGGTTCTAGATTAAAATTTAAAACAGACATTTCGAATTAAGTTTACTTTCACGTTCAAACATTTTTTAAGGCGCTTCGAAAATGAACACCACCATCAAGGATACCAACAGTTTTCGGTTGAGATATTCTATTCACCGAGTGCAGATAGGTTAATAAAGAATCGAGGGAATGGTAGAATAATATATTCCACGTTATTTAACATGCAATGCGTAGCTTTTGGTTTCAATAAAACTTATTCTAGAAGAAATTAATGACTCTTCGGTATGCTCAACGTAGGCCATGGCTCACCTGTCTAGTTCATTATATCTACATTCTATCATACTATCTACTAGCTCATTAGGTACCCAACACCACCACCCTATGACCCCTCCCAATTTTCAATATTGTTTAAGGTAGTGGCAAGCCGACTTAAGGGCGTCACAATGATCCATTACAAGGGGTTGGTGGAACAGGAGTTTAAATTTAATTTAATAAAGTTGTAATGTAATTTGATTTTGTTATTTTGTAAGCTTAGCCTATATCATATTTGGGGGCATTTGTTTAGCTTTGTCTTATAAAAATATACTGTATCTATATAATTTTTTGGAGATATACTGTAGGTGGTACGTACTAAAAGGTAGAACGATCTATAACGGGCTACAACGATCTATAACGGGCTATAACTTCCCCATAACAAGCTATAACCACCTATAACGAGCTATAATCTGAAAATTTACAATAAAAAAACCTATTTTAGAATGGATTTATTATCCTAGTCAGTAATTTAATTAGGCAATTTGGATTTTTTTTAGTCCATAACGCATTTCATCTTTGTGGTATCACGAAATCAGTCATTACTGCATTAGTTAGCATGCCACTACTGCATTTTCTGACTTTCAAACAGTGCAGCAGAGGAGAGGTCTCTCATCTCTCTGTCTATCCTCCATCCTGCTATATCCGCTGTCAGCTTCTGGTCGATATAGAATACAGGAATGTGAGCAATATAGGCCAATAAAAAAAACTTACCAGTATCAATTATCAATTAGGCATAGGCAGATAGGCCTACCCTAATTTTTAACCTGCGGGATTTTTCAGACCACCGTGTTAATACAAAAGTTAAACACACCCAAGGGGCGTTTTTTTAATGTAAATTTTCATATTATAGCTCGTTATAGGTGGTTATAGCCTGTTTATAGGAAATTATAGCCCGTTATAGATCGTTATAGCCCGTTATAGATCGTTCTACCTTTTAGTACGTACCACTCTGCCACTGTAGGTTCTGTTTGTGTTTAGCCAGTCATGAGTCTGATGTCCCTTACTGCTTTACTTTACATACCGGTACCGGTGTTTCATACTTTTGTGCTTTGCAGTTTTACCAGTTTGTTTAAGTAATCAGGCCCTGACGATACCCCAACGGGGAGAAATATATAGGCCGTTGTTTAAATTATCTTTTAATTGTCTTTCGGGGCTATAAAACTCCTGTTCCACCAACCCCTTGTAATTTTTAAAATAGCTCATTTATAAAGATTTGAAATGTTCTAAATATTTTAGGTTTTATAAAAAATGTTCTAGAACATATAATTTTGTTCTAGGCCACTATCCAAAAGATACAAAAATATAAAAAAACGTTATAGAATGAGAATAACTTGTTCTGGAACATTTTATAAGGAACATTTTCAAGACATTTTCAACAACAAAGTGTACATTGTTTATTTTGACCTAATTTATTTGCAGGAAGGATCTAGTTACACTTTGACATTGACATTATCCAATCACAAACAGTATTAGACTGAAGTAGTTTGTAAAAGGTAAAATCAAGTGCGAAATAGGTCAAAACCAGACCAATCTAGCAACTCGGTTTCCAAATCTATTACCTATTAAAGCAATTAAAACAAAAACAATTATTATATTACAAAATTACTAGTGACAGGCCTAGCGGCCCGATAAGGAACCGACTTTTTATAAATAAAATAGACGATTGGGGTCGACTCGGCTCGCTGGACTCGACTCGGCTTGGTCCGGCTCAACTCGGTTCGATTCGGCTCGATCCTCTCGATTCGGCTTGATCGGCTTGACTCAGCTCGATCGGCTCGGTCTGGGTCGATTGGACTCAACTTGGTTGGACTCGGCTCAATTGGGCTCGACTCATCTCTATTGGGCTCGACTCGGCTCGATCGGCTCGGTACAGCTCGATTGGGCTCGATTGGTCTTGACTCGGTCTTGACTAACTAACAGTATCACATGTGTAAGTGGAGACTAACCATATCGCATGTGTAAGTGGAGACTAACTAACCGTATCGCATGTGTAAGTGGAGACTAACTAACCGTATCACATGTGTAAGTGGAGACTAACCGTATCGCATGTGTAAGTGGAGACTAACCGTATCGCATGTGTAAATGGAGACTAACTAACCGTATCACATGTGTAAGTGGAGACTAACTAACCGTATCGCATGTGTAAGTGGAGACTAACCATATCGCATGTGTAAGTGGAGACTAACCGTATCGCATGTGTAAATGGAGACTAACTAACCGTATCGCATGTGTAAGTGGAGACAAACCGTATCGCATGTGTAAATGGAGACTAACTAACCGTATCGCATGTGTAAATGGAGACTAACTAACCGTATCGCATGTGTAAGTGGAGACTAACTAACCGTATCGCATGTGTAAGTGGAGACTAACTAACCGTATCGCATGTGTAAGTGGAGACTAACCGTATCACATGTGTAAGTGGAGACTAACTAACCGTATCGCATGTGTAAGTGGAGACTAACCGTATCGCATTTGTAAGTGGAGACTAACTAACCGTATCACATGTGTAAATGGAGACTAACTAACCGTATCGCATGTGTAAGTGGAGACTAACTAACCGTATCACATGTGTAAGTGGAGACTAACCGTATCGCATGTGTAAGTGGAGACTAACCGTATCACATGTGTAAGTGGAGACTAACTAACCGTATCACATGTGTAAGTGGAGACTAACCGTATCGCATGTGTAAGTGGAGACTAACCGTATCACATGTGTAAGTGGAGACTAACCGTATCGCATTTGTAAGTGGAGACTAACTAACCGTATCACATGTGTAAATGGAGACTAACTAACCGTATCGCATGTGTAAGTGGAGACTAACTAACCGTATCACATGTGTAAGTGGAGACTAACCGTATCGCATGTGTAAATGGAGACTAACTAACCGTATCGCATGTGTAAATGGAGACTAACTAACCGTATCGCATGTGTAAGTGGAGACCAACTAACCTTATCACATGTGTAAATGGAGACTAACTAACCGTATCGCATGTGTAAGTGGAGACTAACCGTATCGCATGTGTAAGTGGAGAATAACTAACCGTATCGCATGTGTAAGTGGAGACTAACTAACCGTATCGCATGTGTAAGTGGAGACTAACCGTATCACATGTGTAAATGGAGACTAACTAACCGTATCACATGTGTAAATGGAGACCAACTAACCGTATCACATGTGTCAATGGAGACTAACAACCGTATCGCATGTGTAAGTGGAGACTAACTAACCGTATCGCATGTGTAAATGGAGACTAACTAACCATATCGCATGTGTAAGTGGAGACTAACCGTATCGCATGTGTAAGTGGAGACTAACTAACCGTATCGCATGTGTAAGTGGAGACTAACCGTATCACATGTGTAAATGGAGATTAACTAACCGTATCACATGTGTAAGTGGAGACTAACTAACCGTATCGCATGTGTAAGTGGAGACTAACTAACCGTATCGCATGTGTAAGTGGAGACTAACTAACCGTATCGCATGTGTAAATGGAGACTAACTAACCGTATCGCATGTGTAAGTGGAGACTAACTAACCGTATCGCATGTGTAAGTGGAGACTAACCGTATCGTATGTGTAAGTGGAGACTAACCGTATCGTATGTGTAAGTGGAGACTAACTAACCGTATCGCATGTGTAAGTGGAGACTAACTAACCGTATCACATGTGTAAATGGAGACTAACTAACCGTATCACATGTGTAAATGGAGACTAACCGTATCGTATGTGTAAGTGGAGACTAACCGTATCGCATGTGTAAGTGGAGACTAACTAACCGTATCGCATGTGTAAATGGAGACTAACTAACCGTATCGCATGTGTGAGTGGAGACTAACTAACCGTATCGCATGTGTAAGTGGAGACTAACTAACCGTATCACATGTGTAAGTGGAGACTAACCGTATCGCATGTGTAAGTGGAGACTAACTAACCGTATCGCATGTGTAAGTGGAGACTAACTAACCGTATCACATGTGTAAATGGAGACTGTCAATGTAGACATTTTGTCCTGAGCCCAGAAAGACCGGCTTTGGAATCTCGGTGTTTTCAGTCTTTAGCCCAACATTAGTAGGCTTAATTATAGAACGTATATCTGTTAACTCACAAACAAACCAATTCATATCACATATCAATCAAACTTAACTTAACATTTTACTGCTATTTACTGTCGGTTATTCATTATATCTGTTGATGGAATATTATATTTGGAATACTGATAAATAATCAGACACCCCAATCTTCTTGATATACTGAAGGTTAGAGAGACCGGTTACATATAACGATTGCGACTTACATTAAAGTGGTTTGAAGTGAATCAAATGCTATTTCATAAGCACTACATGTACCGTCTGTTGTTCTCTTTATATGTGACTAAAATTAGTGAAGGTCGGCAGATCAGTGTGCAGCATTGCGCAGTATTGTGTATGATTGTGACTGATAACAAAGCATCTCCTAAAGAATGCGCCATATACGTGAATCTATAGCCATCCCGTTGTGTTTAGTTTAAGTCATAACTCTGTTTACATATTTAGAACGCCACGTCCTAAAGGAACTGTTAATATTTCCAGAAAGTGAATAATATTTGTCAGAGATTATATATTACGATCAATCGAATAATACAGTAGGCCTACCCCGCAATACGGTTAGGCTTCCGAATCCAGTCTCCCGGGTATATCCAGCGGGTGAATGATCGCGCATAGACTGGCTTCGGCTAATGTAGTGTATCAAATACTTGTCATAGGCTAAAGACGATCTATTATCTAAAAGACATCCCAATTTGGCAGGTTAAACTGCTAAAGGTCTGAAAGCGCGAACACTAACCGTATCGCATGTGTAAGTGGAGACTAACTAACCGTATCGCATGTGTAAGTGGAGACTAACTAACCGTATCGCATGTGTAAGTGGAGACTAACTAACCGTATCGCATGTGTAAATGGAGACTAACTAACCGTATCGCATGTGTAAGTGGAGACTAACCGTATCGCATGTGTAAGTGGAGACTAACTAACCGTATCGCATGTGTAAGTGGAGACTAACTAACCGTATCGCATGTGTAAATGGAGACTAACTAACCGTATCGCATGTGTAAGTGGAGACTAACTAACCGTATCGCATGTGTAAATGGAGACTAACGGTATCGCATGTGTAAATGGAGACTAACTAACCGTATCGCATGTGTAAGTGGAGACTAACTAACCGTATCGCATGTGTAAGTGGAGACTAACTAACCGTATCGCATGTGTAAGTGGAGACTAACTAACCGTATCGCATGTGTAAATGGAGACTAACTAACCGTATCGCATGTGTAAGTGGAGACTAACTAACCGTATCACATGTGTAAGTGGAGACTAACTAACCGTATCGCATGTGTAAGTGGAGACTAACTAACCGTATCGCATGTGTAAGTGGAGACTAACTAACCGTATCGCATGTGTAAATGGAGACTAACCGTATCGCATGTGTAAATGGAGACTAACTAACCGTATCGCATGTGTAAGTGGAGACTAACTAACCGTATCGCATGTGTAAGTGGAGACTAACTAACCGTATCGCATGTGTAAATGGAGACTAACCGTATCGCATGTGTAAATGGAGACTAACTAACCGTATCGCATGTGTAAGTGGAGACTAACTAACCGTATCGCATGTGTAAATGGAGACTAACCGTATCGCATGTGTAAGTGGAGACTAACTAACCGTATCGCATGTGTAAGTGGAGACTAACCGTATCGCATGTGTAAGTGGAGACTAACTAACCGTATCGCATGTGTAAATGGAGACTAACTAACCGTATCGCATGTGTAAATGGAGACTAACTAACCGTATCGCATGTGTAAGTGGAGACTAACCGTATCGCATGTGTAAGTGGAGACTAACCGTATCGCATGTGTAAGTGGAGACTAACTAACCGTATCGCATGTGTAAGTGGAGACTAACCGTATCGCATGTGTAAGTGGAGACTAACTAACCGTATCGCATGTGTAAATGGAGACTAACTAACCGTATCGCATGTGTAAGTGGAGACTAACCGTATCGCATGTGTAAGTGGAGACTAACCGTATCGCATGTGTAAGTGGAGACTAACTAACCGTATCACATGTGTAAGTGGAGACTAACCGTATCGCATGTGTAAATGGAGACTAACTAACCGTATCGCATGTGTAAGTGGAGAGCGACGAACAATACTCTGTGTTGAATCCATCCGACTCGGGTTTACTTCTCCTGTTGAACATCATTGGTCGTTGTGATTGGGCGTATTGGGGCTTCTGTAGGACAACGCCCCCAAGCGGCGGCTGCAAGGATCGACGCGAGCTGTCGGACGACCCGGTCGCTAGGGCGACTGCGTCCCCTCGGGAGTTCACGCTGAGTCCGACAGGGGGCGCCATCTCGGCGGTGCGGATCCCGTCTACGCGGCAGTTGAGACGGGCGATGGAGGAATCCTTGGAGACGGTGAGTAAAGTCATCCCCTCGGAGTCCTGTCGCCACCAAGAGAAGTCTGTGGTAACGTCCTTGTGGTTGTGGAAGGATTGGATGGGGATGTAAGGACGTTTAATATCCCAGATATTCACGGTAAAGTCGATAAGGAGGGAGGAAGTGGTTAGCTGTCTGGCGAATCCCGGACGCCACTTAACGCGAGCCACCGAGGCTATCGTCTGTATGGTCTGCTTCTCCCGGATAGGGGAGACCCCGAGGTCCCAGACCTTGACGAGTTTGTCTCGACCGCCGGTGGCTAGGAGACCGTTGGCTACGTCCAGCGCGAACACTGGCCCCGTGTGGGCCGTAAAGTCCCACTGTCGTCGGTCCGGGGACCGCAGACTCCATTGCTCCACGGTTCCGTTCTCCAACGCGACGATAAACTCCCGGTTCACGAACATTACGTCGCGAACGCGTTCCCCCACGTGGAACGTCTGAACCGAGAGTTTTTCTCGCAGGTCGAACAGCTTCACGAGGCCGTCGTGAGCGCCGCTCAGTAGGACGTGGTGCTCGTCGTTATGGAAACGGATACGGTTCACGGTCTGCGCGTGTTCGCTGTACACCGTGTCCTAAAAGCAAACAACTTAGATTTAATAACAACACCAGTACCGGTATTTCGATTAAGAACCCAGGGTGATAAGGGGAAATCGACGCATAAAATCAGCTGGTTTAGAGAAATATCACATAACCTTTGCTATCACGTAACCTTTGCTACTGACTCTCAATTTATTGTTTTGGTTAGAATAGCCAGCATATTACTGGTACGAGCTATTATAATTACCATGGATACCAACCTGTTTATTACGGGCTCCCTTCTGCAGGTTCCACAATACAACGGAACCATTAGTAGCTGCGCTAGCTATAACATTCTCATCGAATGGGTTCCAAGCCACATCGGTGGAACTGTAAGTGAGATTTAGATTCCTCCCAACACGAAGGTTGGCTATCTCTTTAAATTCGCTGTCCTCCACACTGTAGACTTTGAATAGATTGCGACCAACAGTGGCAACTCTAAGTCCAATAGGAAGGTCTTTAAGATCCCGCGATGGCGAAAGGGATAACGCGCTGACTGGGAAACCAACGGACGCAGACATTGTTGTAGCATTAGTTACAAAGCGAGTCTATCCGCTAGTACTTTATACAGTGTCTAACAACACTCCAACTCCACTAACTCCAGTAGTACCACCCCGCAGTGCCGAAATGTTTTTAATACAGTTAATTATTAAAGTACATCACATCAGATCATCATCATCAAATTATAACGTACCTCTCTAGCCTACAGTTGTTATACTAGGCTAATTAACTTGGAAGAACTCGGAACTGGGGTGATTATGAGAAACAACACAGCATACACTGAGTAGGGATTATTGTGTTGTTGGAAATATGTTGCAATGCTTTATTAATACACTCATTATTGATTAAGATTTATGGTCAACAACATACAATGTAATATCATATGAGCTAGAGCTAGGTTACATTACACAATAAACATTGTGGGATCAGTACTGGTATTGGTATAATAATATGTAGGTTTAGCATAAGGTACTCTTACTCACTCATTCAGTATTATAGGCCTATCGCTTTCAACTAACTGCGTAATATTTACAAGTTTTCATAAGATATTTTAGGCATTAATATAATATTGAAAAAAACAACAGAGACAGGCAGACAGACATGGAAATGAACTGTTTCAGTGTTCAGGGAATATCTGCGGCGTGTTTGAGGTTGTTTGTTGTGCCCCATTTAGTTTGCAAAACTGCATTTAATTTACTGAACGTTAGCGAGGTTAATTAAAAATTTGAATAATATAAGATGAGATGCATCGTTTTTATTTTATGAAGTTTGGTATCTAATACAATAGTAAACATAATAAGAACCTGTGTTCAGAAAAACGATTTTTATTTTGATTCCAGAGGTAGTTCCTTGCCCAGACCACCGGTGTAAACATACTTAAAAGGATTAAAGGCGGGTAGCAGATCTGTGGGTGGTATCATTGGTCAAAATTGAGTTTATTGCCAATATTTCGGCCCAAACATGAAATTATATTGAAACAAATGAACAATATAAAACAAACAACAGGCCTTCAACAGGGCAGCTCGGTAATGCCTAACTACTGATTTTTATTTAGATGTACAATACTAATGTAGTACATATGTATATTTTGAAAGTTTTTGGTTTTATTGTTGAAATCTAATTGGTGGCCATAGTATTTGATAATTCAAGTCACCATTCCTGATAGTAATCAATAAAATTTGTTCTCGCTTCAAACTCCAAGAAACCATTACTTGGTTGCACCCAGGATTGCACATTTACAACAACTTCTCTTCTGTTGTGTAACAGTAGGTTTGCCCATTACTATATTATACATTATCAGTAGATATGGGGGGGCACACCCATAACCAAACGAATACAAATATATGCAGGCTAAGCAAACTTACAGTAGATGCCACTCCCATATATAATAATAGAGAGCTGCCTCTCCCCAAGTCAATTAATTAGTATGTATTCTTACGAACCTCAATACATTTAACAATATTAGTTTCCGTAGACGAGGCTAGCGATTCCTAATGACATACCATTTCTTTTCCATTATTTTGATGAATGCCAACTGAAATTTCCATAGGCCAAAGCAGGGAATTATATTATTATACTGTAATACATAAAAGGATTTTCATTTATCACAGCATTATGCTTGTCTTTCTACATTATGGAGGATAATTATTTTAATAGTATACCTACAGTATTCTTAAAGAAACCAATATCAGAAGAGACCAAGAGAAATACGATAGAAATACAAATCGTTTCAAATGTAACAATAATGTATATTGGACTTTGAAATTCTCCAAAATAGTAATTAGACATTATTAATCAAACAGGATTATTAAACACTATGAATCATCGCTCCTTCCACCGCGAGGGACCGGAATGTACAGTATTGTACTAGAGTAGGCTCTGTGGTGAGTATGTTGGGCATGTTATAGATAATATTAATAAATTTGTATATTGTTTATAATACACGAACTCGAATTTGTTACAAACTGTATGAAACATTCATATCATTCATGGGACGACTGCTCAATTTTCCAATTGATGTCCCGGGGCCAGCAACATTCCTATCCCGTTACGCTGGGTTTCTCGGCTGGTTGCCATGGTTTTTGAGACGATGGATACTTGTGAACAAGGCGAAACCGAGTCAGAGACCGGACGATGTTCAAGATGTGTTGGGGAACGATCCCTATAAAATAGATGAGATCGTTCATGGTAAAGTTTGGAAGATTGCCTACGAGTACGCGGATAACCTCGTAGCCCATCGCAGTCGACTCAAGTTCGTCGACTTTTCTTCTGAAGAATCAATCAATGCCATATTAGCTGAGGCCGCAAAAGATGGTAGAGAGTCCCACGCCC
Source organism: Nemertoderma westbladi (assembly GCA_032718475.1). NCBI lineage: Eukaryota > Metazoa > Xenacoelomorpha > Nemertodermatida > Nemertodermatidae > Nemertoderma > Nemertoderma westbladi. The sequence goes on from JAUCBJ010003207.1 coordinate 10,199, forward strand.
AAGCTACAGAAGATATTGAAAGGATGAAAGAAGTCAACAATTTATCACCTGAGGAGGTCCATGCCGGTGGATACGTTAAAGCGGCGAGCAAGAACATCAACATGTATGTTGTTAAACTAACATCCGGTGACGTCATATTGTACTGCCCAGTTCACATTCACAGGAATTCCACCTTGTCCAACTTCCTGGATAAACTGGGCCCCGTTAGGTGGATAATCATTGGCTCATCCTACCACACTCTCTTCCTGCCTTCCGCTATGAAAACCTTTCCAGAAGCGATGGTTGTTGGGGCAACAGGAGCCGAGCTTAAGCTGAAGGCGGTATCGGCTTTCATCCGCGGCAAATTGGATTATGATGTCACTAAATCGGAGGATAGATGCCACCTAGCGGATAAGTTTGATGTCAATGAGCTGGAGTTGCTGTTCATCGCCGGGGATGTGTTCAGCCAGGCGATCATCGTTCGTGCGTCCAACGCTCTCCTCGAGGCCGATGTCATCTACTCACACCATCCAGGCTGCACCTGCGTCGCCTGCAACCTGCCAATCACCTCCTTCCCCACTTGGAATATTCGTCTACGTCTGTGGACCTTTCGCTCCAACGAAGTCACTCATCCCGATTACGGTCTTCCCTACTACCGCTTCAGCCTAATGAACCCCGACAGCGTTTTGTACAACATGCTGATAACGCCGCCTCATGATGGTGTTAACATCCTCGCTGCTATGGCGGGCTCATTGCGAACGGCTTTAGCGTCGTCCGTGGATGTCGTATGCTCCGTCCACAGCTCGATTCTAACTCCCGACGATTACAAGAAGAGTGTGGATCGCAACTGGTACTGGTTGGACGGAAAGTCACTACTTAATCAGAATGACTAAGAACTACTGTATATGTAGTATACGTACACAGGTGGTGGTTCAAAAACAAAAACATTTTACTGTAGAAAATCAACACCCCTCTTCCCCTCATTTCCTAGGGGACAAATTTTTCTACACACTACACACAATACAATACAACACAATAAGTAAATACTAGCAAGCATGCTTTTTCAGGTAAATCGTAAACCTCACATATTATAATTTATTATTGGTGTTATAGGTGAATGAGTGGTTTCATATTGTTATAACTTTTTGTTAGGCACAGCTTTTGCAAAGTCGGCAATGACGTCCAGGTGGGATCGAACTGGTGACCTCCGGGTTTGAGCAACATATCATAATGATACTGTACATTGAAACTAAATAAAAGTTCAGTGTCCTAATTTTCCGGTGGATGGACTTCTTCTCTTCTCTTGTTCTCATTTAAATTGCGCTTTGTTGTTAAATTTAAAAATTGTTTACATTTTAAAACATTAGACCATGAATTTGGAAATGTATAAGACTATTTTCTAGAATGTTTAAAGTAAGTAAAGTTTCTTTGATCGTTAGTTATTTTAACTTACATTGTCTCTGATAACTTTACTTTACTATCTCGCAATGGGCGTTGATTGGACTGAACCAGCGCAAATTATTTCTTTATTTATTGGCTTCCTTAACGTGCAATTTAATTTAACCAAGGTATACTAAATAACAGGTCATGCAGCGAGCGGATTGCTGAAATTAGCGTGGGCCGATCGTTTCCCTATTTATGGCACTATTTTCATAATATTTCCTTAGAAACTTCTTATGTGCTACTTTGGTGAGATGGATATGATGACTAGGATTCATAGCAATGTAATAAAATGTGTTTATGGAATTTTTATCTTGTAGTTGCAAAGGTAACCGGGTGCAAATTTCAAACTTTGCGCGCCTGTATTTCAAGGCGACAATGGATTCTTTCCTTGATGTTTGGTAGGTGATTAAAGAAAATAAAAGACTATCAAAATATTTTACATTTGAATTTGTTTACATTCCCGTTGCCATGAAAATAAGTATAATGAAAAATTGTCTACCAATTCTATAAAACACCATTTTTATTCGGTTTGCCAGTCTAAATAATAAGTTAAAATTACCAACATTTTATTTTATAATTCGTTAATTGTGAATCATATTTCTAAAAGTCAATATTTGCCAATAAACTAAACTGTCCAATCAGAGAACAAGACCTGCGATTCCATGATTTTGACATTCCAGAATATTAAATTTCAGTTAGCAATTATTAGAAATAAAGGACAGCCACCAGGCATGTTTGTTGAAAATTATATAAATAGTAAATAGTAGCCCAATTTCTATCTGGCGGTCATAATGGGAAATTATCGTAATTCCCGTCACCAAGGAAACGGGTAGAAAAAAACTTAAATGTAAAATATTTTGATAGACTTTTATTCCCTTTACTCATATACCAAATCTCACGAACAGAATCCCTTGTCGTCTTGAATTACAGACGCTCCAAAATTGAACTTGCACCCGGTTACCTTGGTAACTACAAGATAAAAATTCCAGAAACACATTTTATTACATTGCTATGAATCCTAGTCATCATATCCATCTAACCAAAGTAGCACAAGTTTCTAAGGAAATATTATGAAAAAAGTGCCATAAATAGGGAAACGATCGGCCCACGCTAATTTCAGCAATCCGCTCGCTGCATGACCTGTTATTTAGTACACCTTGAATTTAACCTAATTTACATTCTTTATGGTGTAATAATTAATATATTTCGCGAAGATTTGACAGCAGCAAAAATATCACCATTATAACAGTTTTAACAACCTGATTGGTAGATAGCGTACTTTGGTCTCTAGGTCCTGTTCCTGCGTCTTTAGATGCAGTGATGTTTTTCTAAAAATGTTGATTAAAACTACACAACTTAAACTGAAACCTGTGCAATTGACACCGTTTATTGTTTTGGTTAGAATAATATTCTGTCGCAGCACATAATGGCGCAGTACGACCAAAGGAGCTAACGACGCAGAACCGTTTGTAGCTGACAGTTCCAATCATACAGTTGGTGACTTAGAGATTAGGAATTAACACGAATCCCATATCTCCAACCCCATTTACATTTGAACAAAGGTAGTTGTGGTTGTAACCCAACGGGAGGATACAACTATGGATGTAACCCAACAAGAGGATACAACTATGGATGTAACCCAACAAGAGGATACAGCTATGGATGTAAACCGCCCAGCTAGAGGATACAGCTATGGATGTAACCCAACAAGAGGATACAGCTATGGATGTAACCCAACAAGAGGATACAACTATGGATGTTACCCAACAAGAGGATACAGCTATGGATGTATACCGCCCAACAAGAGGATACAGCTATGGATGTAACCCAACAAGAGGATACAGCTATGGATGTAACCCAACAAGAGGATACAGCTATGGATGTAACCCAACAAGAGGATACAACTATGGATGTAACCCAACAAGAGGATACAACTATGGATGTAACCCAACAAGAGGATACAACTATGGATGTCACCAAACAAGAGGATACAACTATGGATGTAACCCGCCAAACAAGAGGATACAACTATGGATGTAACCCGCCCAACAAGAGGATACAACTATGGATGTAACCCAACAAGAGGATACAGCTATGGATGTAACCCAACAATAGGATACAACTATGGATGTAACCAAACAAGAGGATACAACTATGGATGTAACCCGCCCAACAAGAGGATACAACTATGGATGTAACCCAACAAGAGGATACAACTATTTGATGTAACCCAACAAGAGGATACAACTATGGATGTAACCCATCCAACAAGAGGATACAACTATTTGATGTAACCCAACAAGAGGATACAACTATGGATGTAAACCGCCCAGCAAGAGGATACAGCTATGGATGTAACCCAACAAGAGGATACAGCTATGGATGTAACCCAACAAGAGGATACAACTATGGATGTAACCCAACAAGAGGATACAGCTATGGATGTAACCCATCCAACTCCAACAAGAGGATACAACTATGGATGTAACCCATCCAACAAGAGGATACAACTATGGATGTAACCCATCCAACAAGAGGATACAACTATGGATGTAACCCAACAAGAGGATACAGCTATGGATGTAACCCAACAAGAGGATACAACTATGGATGTAACCCATCCAACTCCAACAAGAGGATACAACTATGGATGTAACCCATCCAACAAGAGGATACAACTATGGATGTAACCCATCCAACAAGAGGATACAACTATGGATGTAACCCGCCCAACAAGAGGATACAACTATGGTTGTAACCCAACAAGAAGATACAGCTATGGATGTAACCCAACAAGAGGATACAGCTATGGATGTAACCCGCCCAACGAGAGGATACAACTATGGATGCAACCCAACAAGAGGATACAGCTATGGATGTAACCCAACAAGAGGATACAGCTATGGATGTAACCCAACAAGAGGATACAGCTATGGATGTAACCCATCCAACAAGAGGATACAACTATGGATGTAAACCGCCCAACAAAAGGATACAACTATGGATGTAGACCGCCCAACAAGAGGATACAACTATGGATGTAACCCAACAAGAGGATACAGCTATGGATGTAACCCGCCCAACAAGAGGATAAAACTATGGATGTAACCCAACAAGAGGATACAACTATGGATGTAACCCAACAAGAGGATACAACTATGGATGTAACCCAACAAGAGGACACATCTATGGATGTAACCCGCCCAACAAGTGGATACAGCTATGGATGTAACCCAACAAGAGGATACAACTATGGATGTAACCCAACAAGAGGATACAACTATGGATGTAACCCAACAAGAGGATACAACTATGGATGTAACCCAACAAGAGGATACATCTATGGATGTAACCCGCCCAACAAGTGGATACAACTATGGATGTAACCCAACAAGAGGATACAACTATGGATGTAACCCAACAAGAGGATACAACTATGGATGTAACCCATCCAACTCCAACAAGAGGATACAACTATGGATGTAACCCATCCAACAAGAGGATATAACTATGGATGTAACCCATCCAACAAGAGGATACAACTATGGTTGTAACCCAACAAGAAGATACAGCTATGGATGTAACCCAACAAGAGGATACAGCTATGGATGTAACCCGCCCAACGAGAGGATACAACTATGGATGCAACCCAACAAGAGGATACAGCTATGGATGTAACCCAACAAGAGGATACAACTATGGATGTAAACCGCCCAACAAGAGGATACAACTATGGATGTAAACCGCCCAACAAGAGGATACAACTATGGATGTAACCCAACAAGAGGATACAGCTATGGATGTAACCCGCCCAACAAGAGGATAAAACTATGGATGTAACCCAACAAGAGGATACAACTATGGATGTAACCCAACAAGAGGATACAACTATGGATGTAACCCAACAAGAGGACACATCTATGGATGTAACCCGCCCAACAAGTGGATACAGCTATGTATGTAACCCAACAAGAGGATACAACTATGGATGTAACCCAACAAGAGGATACAACTATGGATGTAACCCAACAAGAGGATACAACTATGGATGTAACCCAACAAGAGGATACATCTATGGATGTAACCCGCCCAACAAGTGGATACAACTATGGATGTAACCCAACAAGAGGATACAACTATGGATGTAACCCAACAAGAGGATACATCTATGGATGTAAACCGCCCAACAAGAGGATACAACTATGGATGTAACCCAACAAGAGGACACATCTATGGATGTAACCCGCCCAACAAGTGGATACAGCTATGGATGTAACCCAACAAGAGGATACAACTATGGATGTAACCCAACAAGAGGATACAACTATGGATGTAACCCAACAAGAGGATACAACTATGGATGTAACCCAACAAGAGGATACATCTATGGATGTAACCCGCCCAACAAGTGGATACAACTATGGATGTAACCCAACAAGAGGATACAACCCAACAAGAGGATACATCTATGGATGTAAACCGCCCAACAAGAGGATACAACTATGGATTTAACCCGCCCAACAAGTGGATACAACTATGGATGTAACCCAACAAGAGGATACAACTATGGATGTAACCCAACAAGAGGATACATCTATGGATGTAAACCGCCCAACAAGAGGATACAACTATGGATTTAACCAACCCAACAAGTGGATACAACTATGGATGTAACCCAACAAGAGGATACAACTATGGATGTAACCCAACAAGAGGATACAGCTATGGATGTAACCCAACAAGAGGATACAACTATGGATGTAACCCAACAAGAGGATACAACTATGGATGTAACCCAACAAGAGGATACATCTATGGATGTAAACCGCCCAACAAGAGGATACAACTATGGATTTAACCCACCCAACAAGTGGATACAACTATGGATGTAACCCAACAAAGGATACAATTAACCCATCAAGAGGATACACATCAGCTATGTTATAAAAAGTGGCGTTAATGTTACCAAGTTGAGGACACAGATATTCATTAATAAGATATAAACAGGAAAATATAATTACCAATGATTTATTTAACAAAAATGCCAATTAATGGATATACATACCAAAGTAATGTTTGCACAATAATAAATATAGTTGATCTCATTAAACAGCTGCCTTGTAGCAGGAAGAATTCTGCGGTTGATTGAGTTGCCAGTGTATATTTTACCGTAATATCATCGGCAGAATAATAAATAGAAGATTTGTGATTAATTAATTTAATTTGGAGAAAGGATAAAGTTTTCAGTTGCCCGATAAATCAATAGATTCAATTATCAATATATTAGTTTTTGTAATCGTTGCTGTAGCAACGGCGAGACAATAATGATGGTAGGAAGGAACTATAGGTTTAGGTAATCTTACGAATGGTTAACAAGTCCGATATTGTAAAACAACATTACACAGCGTACCTGTAACCATAGTGATGGAATCAATGAAATTAAAACAGACCAGTACGATATAATATATAATAATTTATTGCCTGCGGTTATTCTACTTATATTACATTATAATTTGTAGTGGATTTGAAATTATGTTATATAACTGAAAACGTAATTTTATTCGAAAATTTTTATACTATTTCACGAGGAAGGGATATTTTAATAAAATCCAAATGACAGATAGACAATGGATCGTAAAATAATAATAACATATATAAAATGTTTAAGCTTGTGTTTGTTTATTTCATATAATTATAAAAAGATAATATTTCCAATTTTTATTGAAATGTTGACGGCAGAGATAAACTGGAGGCTGGAGCTACAAGGAAGGCCATTACAGGAGCTACAAGGAAGGCCATTATAGGAGCTACAAGGAAGGCCATCACAGGAGCTACAAGGAAGGACATTACAGGAGCTACAAGGAAGGACATTACAGGAGCTACAAGTAAGGACATTACAGGAGCTACAAGGAAGGCCATTACAGGAGCTACAAGGAAGGCCATTACAGGAGCTACAAGGAAGGACATTACAGGAGCTACAAGGAAGGACATTACAGGAGCTACAAGGAAGGCCATTACAGGAGCTAAAAGGAAGGCCATTACAGGAGCTACAAGGAAGGCCATTACAGGAGCTACAAGGAAGGACATTACAGGAGCTACAAGGAAGGACATTACAGGAGCTACAAGGAAGGCCATTACAGGAGCTAAAAGGAAGGCCATTACAGGAGCTACAAGGAAGGCCATTACAGGAGCTACAAGGAAGGCCATTACAGGAGCTACAAGGAAGGCCATTACAGGAGCTACAAGGAAGGACATTACAGGAGCTACAAGGAAGGCCATTACAGGAGCTACAAGGAAGGCCATTACAGGAGCTACAAGGAAGGACATTACAGGAGCTACAAGGAAGGACATTACAGGAGCTACAAGGAAGGCCCTTACAGGAGCTACAAGGAAGGCCATTACAGGAGCTACAAGGAAGGCCATTACAGGAGCTACAATGAAGGCCATTACAGGAGCTACAAGGAAGGCCATTACAGGAGCTACAAGGAAGGCCATTACAAGAGCTACAAGGAAGGCCATTACAGGTAAAACTTAATAAAATGTGATGAAATTCTGCTATAGAATGGATTATTTTTACACATCAATAAAAAAAATAATTCTTAAAATTTAACTAAAATTTGATATTTTTTTTTAAATAAGAACTTATTTATTTCGAGGAATTTAATTTCTTAACCACCATAAAATATTATTACCTGACAGTTTATTTATTATTGTGTATAAAGAACATTAATTAATACATGTCCCAACGTAGACGTAATGAATGGTAATTAACAGTTTATGTTTAGTACGACGTGAGTTGTGGATGTGGGACGAACCGCAGAGTGAGTGAGTCTTTAGGCAAACCATACAGATTAGCACGAGACAAATGGACACTGCCCGGTCTAATTCAATATTTGAACAGTTGGCGTTGGTCAACAATCGAAATTGTTTAGTTTTGACTCTTAATGTACTAAATAATGCCTCGTTGGCCGCTACTAAAACCGGATGCAACCATCTAACACCATCTAGCGCAACCACAACATGGGTACACGCACAGTCGTACGCATATCACAAAGGTGCCCCAACAATCTGCTTTAACTCCCCCCGTAACACTTATATGGACATAATATGTACACAAATTGGTCAATAATATAAAAATAGAAGAAGCCAAATAAGGTTACACACTAATGTTAATTGTCGTCCTCTTTCCTAAGACAGGAAATATTTAATCTAAAAAACATAGTGGATTTGGTATATATATGTTTGTGTTTGTATATGTGAGTGTATATTATTATTAGTAACATGTCGAACATATTGTATTGTATAATTAACCTAAAATCGTGAGGTCAAATACTAGAAAATCAAGATTTTCTAGTATTTTAGCACTTTCGCTAAAATTTTAATTTTTGAACAAAAAGTTTATAAACTTCTAAAGTCTATAATATATCGAGAATTCACCTCACATAATTTCGATTTATTTAATAATTTTAGATTCTTAAAGTGATTGTGGTTCATTTTATAATAGGTACCAGTTTATAATCATTTTAACGTCTCTAACGTATAGTTTAACAAACAACAACTTATACAGGTGCGGTAGTGTGTGTCGGCTTAAGTATTAATATTAATTACGTACCGGTACCCCGTATAAACAAACCCAAACCCCTGGAACTTTCGAACTGTAACGCAATACGAACGTCTGCCAACTATATTTTAGCACAGAGTATTATATTATCTCCCAGTCGCAAAGGCCTTTATCTTTATCGCTTTAACACCTAAGCGATCTGGGTCACTAATAATGCTACTGCGTTACCATTGATAAACCCCATGACTTAATAAACTACCCGATGTGATTGTTTAACAAAACAAGTGAACGTCATGGAGCAATCAATATAAAGACTACAGAGACTGAGACAAACAAAGTCGGTATATTATAAAGCTGTCGGTAGATAGATTACATCATTCTGTAGGGAAAGTCGGGTTTACCAGATGACTTTGGCGGCGATGTTGGTTGTCCTTCATGTGTAGAGCCTCATCGACTACGGCTACCGTCGGTATGGCACCGGTTACCGGCATCCGCTGCTTGGGTCGTCTTCCCGGCCCGCCAGGGACGCCCTTCGCCATGTTGTAGTCGCCACTATCAAAGTATTTCTGTCCCTTTTGCATCCGCTTCCGAAGGAAGTCGGAACCCGCACCACCGCCTCGCCCAACCCCCGGGAACTTCGACCGTAGTTTCTGCTCTTCTAATTGCTCGATCGATAGCGGCGGTTTATTTATAGTGACCGGGACTTTGAAGGTGTCGCCGCCTTCTTCCTCGGTTTTATCTTCAACAGGAGACTGGATGCACGGCTGGGGGGGTTGATAAAGCTTGGGTATTGGGTATTTGGCTCGTGGCGGGGGCACAGGGGACTGGGTGTCCGAAGGTTTATCGATATCGGAATTAGTAGATACGTCAACTATTTCGATTTGAGTTTTCTCTATATTATCTGGATTCTCATCAGCTGGTTGATGGAAACCGGTTCCGTCTGTTCCCGATGGAGGCCTATCCATATTCTGATAGTGTTTCGATGACTTTATGCAGCAGCACACACAGTGATCACCACAGACAAAATAATCAGCCAGTCAGCCTGAATCGCTGTCTGAATCTATAATCAGATAGTGTATATATATCTGTACATAAGATTAGATATTGAGGTAGAGCAGAATGCGATTTTAGCTCATATGCTTCACCTCAATAAACTATCTTTAACTCCCTCAATTTATTGTCAATCGGTCTAGATGGTTGATGTAGGCCTAAATAACAGCAGAATAACCTTAATATAATAAACGTAACAACTTTCTATCTGTCTGCTTTATATTTTTATTTTTTTGATTATTTTTGTGAATCATAACAATCAATTTTTATTGTGAATATTTTATTGCACATAGCTTACTGTTTACTGTACCCTTGTATTTATTTGATTTTATATTTTCAGCACTGCTTCTGTCTATTCTACTGCACCGTTTTATGCTTTTTTATTTTTGAATGTAAATATGATATCTTTATTCACTGCACCAAATTTATTTATTATTTTTTTTTTATAAATTTTCAGAAATTCGTAGACTATGACATTGTTGCGTTAATTTTAATTTTATTTTGTAGAATATATTTCTGTATTTTTGTGTAATTTTAGAGCCTGCTCGGGCAACCATAAGTGTTTAATTTTTAATAACCTGGTTGTTTTCTCTCCTCATGTACTTTTAATTTAATTTTTATAAATACATAGAGTGATAATAATAATAAATAAATAAAATATCTTTATCTACCATTCTACCGTATTATGTTTTTTTACTTTAATCTGTTAATTATTCATTACTTTGAATGGTCAATATTATGAATTCGTATTATCTTACAGGGCCAACTGGTTGTTATAATAGTTGCAAGAAGAATGTACTGATGAATGAATGTACTGAAGGCTATTGTTGTATTGTATGAAAGGGTAAAATTGGTTTCAGTATACCCACTTGCTACTTGGCAATTTTTGTAGTTCCAAAACCCGTTGATTTTCTGATGTTACTCTACTGCCAGGCTGCAAACCACCACTGGACCGCGCACAACGCCCGCACACAATTTTTCAGCCGCGCAATATCTGGCAATATACCGCGCAAGGACCGAAAAAACGCGCACTCCAAGCTGAAAAACAATTAAATTCACGCAAACAGACGAATAAATAAATTAATCAAAAAAAATTATTATTTATTAACGTAAAGAAATAAAAAAATTAATTTAGGGGCCTAAACAATGTATAATGAAAACAAAACGCGAGCGAAGCAAGTGAAATTTTAAACGCACAACACGTTGCGATTTTTGCACTCCATTTGCAGCCTGGTACCCCAGTTTACCCTAATCATACAACTGCACCAACTGAGGGCCTTACTCTAGGCCTACTAAATCTGATGTAAATGTACAATAACTACAGAACTAATACGGTACCGGTAATAAAGGCTTTACTACAGTACAGCAGTACTCTGGTACTGCCTGACTGCAGTACTGCTATAAAACTGTAAAAGTACTGAAGTAATACTGTAATACTCCTTGGTACTGTCTGACTGTGGCAATAGGCCTACTATCTGACTGTAATACATGTAATACACCATGGATACCGCATAATATATTAAAATGTATCAAGAAAAAAGACAGATTTTACCACGATTACCTCATCCATAAAAATGAAAAAGCCAAAGAAAAATTTGTGAAATATCGCGATGCACTGAAGACAATCATTCGAAGGTCTAAAATTAATTATTTTAATAACGCCATGGACAGTAAAACTCTAACAGTGAAACAAATATGGCAATCTATAAATCAACTAATTAACCGCAAAGTCAACAAAACATCTGGGCCGACTTTAATTCATCATGATTCCCGTACTGCCACGGAACCCAAAACGATTGCTACCTCCATGAATCAGTATTATTCTCGTGTAGCTTTTAATCTTGACAAAGAGATACCAATAGTCGAAGGTAATCCCATTGATTATTTATCACCAATTAAATTTCCCAATTATCATCTAGATGAATTTAATAGTGTTTCATGTTCTGATATTAAAACAATAGTTTTGGATTTTGATTCAAAGGCCAGCCCCGGTCATGATGGTATCCGTGGTAAAATTGTCCAGAACTCATTACAGCCGATCCTATTACCTCTAACATATATTATTAATTGCTCTCTCCGCACCGGTATTGTACCAGACAGTCTGAAAATTGCACGAGTTGTTCCAATTTTTAAATGTGATGACCCCACGATTCCTAAAAACTATAGACCAATATCGGTCTTACCATTCTTCTCTAAGATTTTCGAAAAAGTTGTTGCTAAACAACTTCTAAAATATGTCACCCACCAGGTAATTATATCGCCATCACAATTTGGGTTTCAGGCAAACATATCAACGCAATTAGCATTATTAACACTTGTAGACAAAATTACATCATCCCTTGAAAAGAAACAATCAACATTAGCACTCTCAATAGACCTATCAAAGGCATTTGACACGGTTAACCATGCAATTCTATTAAGCAAAATGGAACACTATGGAATAAAAGGTGTTGCATTGGAATGGTTCCAAAGTTACTTGTTCCAACGTAAACAATATGTAGCCATTGACAATATTTGTTCCGAACAAAAAATTATCCAGTGCGGGGTGCCCCAGGGGTCCATTCTAGGTCCTCTGCTTTTCCTCCTATACTGCAACGACATAACCAATGTCTCCAAAATATTTAGTTTTGTTTTATTTGCGGACGACACCAGCATAGTTAACTCTAGTAATAATATTGATAACCTGATTGCCAGTACGAACTCTGAATTACAAAATCTCCAAAAATGGTTTTGTGTCAATCGCCTATCCTTGAATATCAGCAAAACAAACTATATTATCTTCAATACAAGCAACCGGATCATCAGTCCATCAACTCCAATTCACATTAATAACATTGACATTACTCGAGTAAAGGTGGCCAAATTCCTTGGTGTACACATAGATGAGCGTCTAAACTGGAAGTACCATCTACACCAAATAAGTATGAAGATTAGTAAAAATATAGGTGTTATAAACAAGGTAAAATCATTTATGACTACAGAATCTTTAGCAGCTCTATACTACGCAATGGTCCATCCATACTTAAGTTACTGTACGGTAGTTTGGGGTAAATCAATAACGGACAATACTGAACAACTAGTACCCAGTTACACCAGATCAAAATTTAGACATAGAAGGAGGAGGAGGCGAAAAGTTTATGATGTTGTTTCAATAACAAACATTTTTAAATTGCACAAACACCAACAGAAAATTATTTCAATAATTCAACATCGCGATCTTAATTTTTCACCACCTACACTTAATCACATTTTTACTCAACAAGTAGCTATCCTCTCCTTTAAGTCTATCCGTAATATAACCCCCCATGGGATATTGCCGGACCTATTAACACCCGTTTCAAATGTACACACCCATGAGACAAGATCCTCACAATCTCAAAATGCGTTCCGTCTACGAAATAGGCTAAAAATCCGAACTCAATCTATTTACGCTCTAGCACCAGTAATTTGGAATGGTCTACCTCTTGCAGTGCGACAGTCTAGCGGATTATTACAATTTAAGTACAAATTAAATAATTTCTTAAGGGGTACTACTATAACTACAACGTAAGTATCAATTTCACTTGTTTTCTATAATTATTTCGCTAGTTATTGTTATCATTTAGTTATTATAATTTTCACTTGTTTTCTATATTCTGCTAGTTATTGTTATTCTATTGAGAACAACCCGTATCAATAATAAATTTAAACATATTAATGTACGTATTATAATTAGTTTTGTTGCAACAGTAAGCTTTTTGTAGGCCCATTTTAAGAATTGTATAAGGTTTTTTTTTTCTCTACTGTATGTATATTGTTTGTTTGTTTAAACTGGTGTCTGAAATAATGGGATTCTCCGTGCAGGCACCAGCCACGCAAATCTAATCCAATTATTTTAAATTCACAATGTAATTAAATACTATATTATTAATAATAATAGCTTGTTTCTATCAGTTCATATTATTGTGTTGTGCATGCATTATTATATCATTTAATATCAATATTTGTGTGGGAATAGTTTAATAAAAGTTAAAGTTAAAGTTAAAGTTAATACAGTAATCAGGTAATAGGCTACTACTGTACTACATAGGCCTACACTATCAGGACTATACATCTATATGCCTATCAGCTGATCAGTACAGTACTGCAGTATACTGCTGTACAGCTGTACTGAGTACTGCAACGCTAAGGTCAGTCAGGCCAGTACTACAGTTATTACCCAGTGCTGTACATCCTGACATCTGAATGCTGTTTCTGTCAATATTGCTGTAGCACTGTACGCCAAGTGATCTATAAGGAAGCAAGGACACAAAATAAAATGGAGCAATTCAAGAAATTTAACCAAACCACCAATAAATCAAAGAAGAGGGGAAAGTTCATCCTCCCCTTATTCAACCCCCCTCTCAATCTGCACCACCCCAACCCAAAGGCGCACAGAGGATTGATGAAAGGCAGAGGGTAGGCCTTGGCAGAGGTATTAACATGAAATTTTAAAAGTGATATATTATAAATGTATTTAAGGCGTGGATGCGATACCCACTTTGTAAGAAATATTAAAACTATCGTATGCCGATAGTAGTATTAATTTTGGTACTGAGATATTAATTTATCACGTCAACAACTCAACGAAATTATTTTGCTAAATTTATTCTAATGAATCACGATTACGAATCACGATAAACAATAAGCAAGCTGGCTTTTAGTCTGTCACCTTATCCTACTGCCCATGTCCCATAGATGTAATTAACCCATTACTCATACAAAAGTAGTTGTGAGGTGGTTGGACTGGTTTCCAGATGGGCTTGGCAATGGCAAGGAATATGAGAGAGCTGTTAGTATAGAGTGACAGGGGCATTTTGATAACTTAAAAACCTTTAGATCAATTAAAAACATATTTCTTAAAGAAAATCACTTGAACTAAAAAAAACTACAAAGGAATGGGGTATGGGGATTACAGCTGTATAATTTTTAGGTATAATTATTTAAATCTTACACTAGAAAATGATTAATTTCCATTAAAAGGTAGGTTGGAAATGCTGTTTTTTACCGTAATCAACTTAATTAACTAATTAACTGCTTTTATCTTAGTTTCTCGAATGCCACACGCAATTTCAACTTGGAAAGTTTCTAAACTTTTGCCAAACAACATGTGTACCAAGTTTGGTTAGATTTCATCAAGGATTGGCAGAGTTATTAACGTTCAAAATTGGACACAACAGAACGACAGAACAAAATGTTCGTGGGGCCTTCGCGCAGCACGAGGCTCAGTTGAACAGATATTTTTTACCGAAATTTCCATAAATTTGTATCATACATAAAACCCTATCCTTAAAATTCGCGTGATTTGGATTTGATAATAATTGTTCTACATTTGAATATGTTCTACTGTAAGTGAGGAGGGAGCATTAATTATAATACAGTATGTGAGCATTGATGAGAATATTTTAGCAGTTGCTCACCTACTACAGTATGTTATTATTACTTCACTATGTGAGCATTAATCAATGCGTGAGCATTGTAATAAGACTAAACTATCCTATTGTATTATTTAAACAGCTCTCATATACTTAAGCTAAGCCCTGTTCACAGATACTGTAGGCCTACGACTTATTTTAAATGCTCTGCTCATTATCCAGCCCGGCCTATAACCAAAAATGAAAACGGTGATTAGCCAACCAGCCTAGCGATTTCATAGCGCTGTTAATGTTTGTATCTGTGAACAAGGGCTTTAGGCCATCAATATCTGATGGTGACCTAAAAGGTCACCGAAAGTTCTAAGTAAAATAAAATTATCAGTTGGAATGTTGACCTTTGAATACTTGAGTAAACATTAACAATAAATAATATGCATTCAACTGTAGTTACATGATATGTTGATTAACAATAATATCATATTTCCAACTTTCCTGAATTCGTAATATTATATTTTTGTAAATAACATAGTGTAGTAATCGTTTGAAACACTTTTTATAATTATTGTTTGATGTATATATGGCCTCCGTGCAGAAGCACTGAAGCCAACAGCGAACAATTATTATAGGAGGGCAAGTTAGTGAAAGCTTGGTACTCAAGAGATGGAGCGCCAGTAGTGAGTCGCTGGTACGTATTATAGAGCGCCAGTAGTGAGTCGCTGGTACGTATTATATAGCGCAAGTAGTGAGTCGCTGGTACGTATTATATAGCGCCAGTAGTGAGTCGCTGGTACGTATTATAGAGCGCCAGTAGTGATAGATAGATAGATAGATAGATTTATTTATACATTATGTAAAAACAATAACAAATACACCAAACAATGTACCGGTATAAAGGTATTGTCCAACATAACATATAGGATTACCCCTAAAGCTTTGCAGCTTATTTCCAAGGGAGTCCTTTATGTTACTTGGTTACAAATACAATATTACACTACGCTAACCTAAAACCAATATAAAACGTAATTACACTATGTACATGTACAACTTTACCGAGAGCGTGACAATGTCCGACTCAACGATAAAGATGTAATGTACAGAACAATTTATTATAAAACGTAATTACAGTATAAATAGTAAA